>VWYI01031310.1:17957-102087 GCA_013399455.1 Anthoscopus minutus | reverse complement strand
GTGAATAAAAAACTGGATTGTTTCACTGGAACAAACACAGGGAGCAATGGGAACCCAGAGCTGCAAAAGTTTTCATTTAATGAACTTGGTACACTAATCATGTTCCCATAACTCAGCCTGACAGGCTGACTTCCCACCTGAAAGAAGGCAGCTTCTTCAACCTGCAACCACCTACCGAGCCAACCACATGCTCACTGCTACCTTTATTCCACAAATCTGGCATGCCTGGATACTGCTGGGGAACCAGCAGAGCACTGGAATAAAATCAGGCAATACGTCTTGAATCATGCTCCAGTGTGCTTGGGATTAGAAACACACCTTGAAAAAGCAAAAAGTGGCCAAGAAAAGTTATCAGAAATATGTCTTCAGGGTGATCTTCATTAAGCAGCAAAGCTGACAAAGTCCAGTTTAAAAGGTTTCAGGGGAATTAAAGGGTGCTGTTACAAAGACACACTATAAAAAGTATAAACCCAGCATGAAGCTTCTACAAACAAAAACAAATACCTTTTATGAATATTGTTGTTGTTGCTGTTTGTACAGTGAGGCATAAACAGCTACCTTAAAAAGTAAGGTGGTGCTACTCTTCTTATAAAGATTAAAAACTTTGTGAGCTGAGCTGAAACTTTCAGAATATCAATGTCTGACCATCAACTGTATTTGGCTAGCAAAACATAAAATTATGCTGTGAATTTCTTTCTTCACTTTGTGTTTAGATTTACCAGAAGTTCAGATTTGTAAGCCTTCTCCTTAATGCCAAACCATTTTCACTGACAAATCACTTTCTTCCTCATAAGAAAAGGACAGATAGAAGTGTCATGCCCTGAAATGAGATCAAAGCTCTGAAAATATGAACTGGCATGACTGGTTGTCCTTTCTATAACAGATAATATTCACAGTTTTAAAAAATTCCAAATTCTCCTCTATTTCTTGCCTGACTTCAATATCTCCTTATTTTTCAGCCTTTATTTTATGTACTCCAGAAGCTCTTGCTCTCTACAGCTCTGATTCAGGAAGTGTGTTTAAAATACACTTTAATTTAAGCACGTACCTATATCCTAAGGGGTAAGGCATATATTTAAATGCTATTCTAGATGAATGCCTTTTTCCCTCCTCTCTGCCATTTTTATTCCCTGGAGGGTCTTTACCAGGTAAAACATAGATCCAATTGTGTTAATCCCACTAATTTATGGTTTATTCAGACAGGATCAAGACAATTCTAAACCCCCTGCTGCTTAAAAACTTCTGTCTTTTATCATGTTGTTACTGCAAATTAGTATTAAATGTAGATGAACTAAACAGGTATTTAATTTCTGGTCTTACACAGTTGGAAGAAAAAGGCAAACAGCACTGAACTGCGGCTGTTAAATGAATAAAATTAAAAAGGAAGCCTCTTTTGATCTTAGGCCTGTAGAATCTGGAGAAATAAGGATCCATATTTGAAATGTGAAGAGGTAAGAAATTGTAAAATGCTGACAGCTCATTACTGCAAAACAGTAAAAATCTCAGCCTGAAAATCTACAAGGTAGCATTGTGGGAATGCTTCCATAATTTAAAGAGAATCAGGAGAAGGTGATAATTTTAAACGCAACTATTTGCCAGCAATATTACCACTTTCTGGGATGTAACCACAGTCTTGGAACCGTTATCCTGACAGGCACATTAATGCAAACACTTGCTTTGAGAAATTGTTGGCTCATACTCTTATTTCATCATCTAATCACAACCTCACTGCTAAGGAAAATACAAACCCCCTGACAAGTGCTTTGGTCCTCTGATGTGAGTTCAATGCCACTTTAAACAGCGACTCCTGTCCTTTCTGCTGAAGCAAAGGATACTCATCTACAAACGATTCTGCATATTTTTAAGATGTTAATTTCTGTGTCTTTCTAAATTAACTAAGAGTTGCTTATTTCCTCAAAAACAAGGAACATGAAACTTTGAAAAGTTTGGGGTTTTTTGTGTACAAACATTACTTCCATAGCTGTCTGGAATGAAACACAGCCCAAATTTGTGGCTCATGAACTCACATGACTTTTTTCTATCCACTTTCTTAAGAGATTATTTCAGTTATTCACCTCCCATTCAATGACAAAAATACCTCAGCTAGAAAATCCACAGTGGGACCTTCCCTTTAACACAGGGGACTGCTTTTCCCAGGGAGAGATGACCCTCAGCTGCCAAGGCTGCTGATATCTCACTGTATGATGAATTCCAGTCCATAAAATTCCAGAGGAAGAAAGGTCAGTTCATAGGACAATCAGTTAAAAAAATGTTACTGCCTTAAAAGCTGCAAGTTTAATCCTTCAATGCAATGCTCACTAAATATAAGCAGAGAAGGCACATAATGGGAAAAAAGCTGTTACAGCTTTAGCCAAAACATGATCTCCTGGAATCCCTGTAGCAATCCATGTTCACATTTTGCAAATTAAACAGTAACTATGAAAACAAGCTTGAAATAACATATCTTAAATCAGAGTTTCCATTTCACTTAAGTGCTTGTACTTTGTTAAATGTCAGAGACAGAGCGTGGACATTAACTGCAGCAATATCGCAAGTGCACCCAGTAAAAACTCAGCTGTAATTGCTTGAGGAAAGAAATAAATTTCAGACCAAATCCTTTAAAGAAAAAAAAGAAACAAAGACCTGTCAGATGACAGAAGAGAGCAACAAGGCTTTTGAAATATTCATAGTGAATGTGAACTGTAACACTTATTTGGGAAAAAATATATGGAAAAGCAACAGAGGAAATATTTAAAGATTACAGATTAAAATTAATTGTCTTGATTGACTCTTTAGTTTAAAATAAATAAAATTATTTACTGCAAAGTATTTGTCAGATATATGTAAATCTTTCTTTGGTTATTTTATTTTTCTAACAGGGAGTAAAATTACCGTGGTCTGGATTAGTACCACAGCTGCACTCCCTCAGAACATCAGTGACTTACAGATATGCCTTTTAATGCAGAATGCTCTCTTTAGTGTTGAAGAAAAAAAAATACATGATTTCCTGAATTCTGTGGGAACTTTGGCTTCCTGAGAGCACCATTTAGCTTATTCTCATAAATCTTCTTACCAAATGCAGAAAGCTCAGGAAAATTCACTCTTACTTAATCAAACTTATAAAATAAGGCTTTTCTAAAACAACATCTAAGCAGTTCAGCTGTGTCTCTACCCTTTACTGCTGATTTCAGTTCTTGCTTTCTTGCTTTCTTTTTATTTTTTAAAATTTACATGTGAAACCACATGTGTCAAAAACAGAACAGTACAAGTTACCTTTCCATGCATTGCTATTCAGGCTTTAATCACATGGCATAAAAGACATACAACAGCACTGGCAGGCAACCATTAAAAAAACTCCAACTCTTCTATTCAGTCCCCTTTTGCCCTCCCTGTAAGCAGCATTTTGGGGCAGGTAGGATGATCAATAATTGATCAATAATCCAGGAAGGGTAGGTGGCAAGTGGCACTGCTCACACTGGGAGCTCAGCTGAACCTTGTCCAAGAACCTTTCCAGCAGCACAGGATGCTCCTGGCTGTAGGTCAGGTGGGGACAGCATTACCATCACAAAACCCCATTGTTCCTCACTTGCAAAAGTGGCCTGATCGCAGCAGCAACTTGGAATTTGCAGGAGTGATGCTGGATTAGGAAATAAATTTATGGTAGCCAGCTCAGAGTGCTGTTCAGCAATTCAGAAGCACAGTGCAGTGTGAGTGGAGAGAACATGTGAGAGCATCAGAGAACTCTTTTCCTTTCACATGGTTCAAATGGATTTTGCTCCGAACAATGGCAGAGTCCATGAGCCAAGGGAAGCCTCCTGAACATGGCTCCGTGCTGCAAGAGATGCCCAAGAACAGATTGCCTGTGCTCTGTTTAATCCTCCCTAAATCAGGCATGGAGCAGTTTGTAGTCTTGCTGGGCTCCTCAAGTCCCTTCAATTAAAACGTAATCTAGAACTCACTATGAACAATACACAAAACAAAGAGCAGTGGTGAAAAGAAAGAAATAGAGACATTTCCTCCCCACGTCCAATGGTTCTCAAGGGAATTTCCATGTGACTACATGTAAGACTATATCCCATTTACAACAGTGAAAGTTAGGAAGCCGTGTTGGGTCTTCAAACAGCAGATTTTGAACTTACATGCAAGCATCACTGTGCAAAGCCTAAAGCTATCTACAAGAATTGTCATATTCCACAATTTTCATACTCCCATTTCACTTAGCATTAACGTAGTAATATCAAGGATTGTTCTATGAAAACTGTGGAGAAAACCAGCCAAGCAAATACAATTCATTTATGTTAAACATTTGTTTATGGTTTTTTTTCTTTTCATTCCTAAACCTAAAAATGTTTCCTGAAAACCTTGGACAGAGCCAAAGCTTTTCTTGTTCAATATAAATGATTGCACAACTTTTACCTTAGCATTCCATGTTCCCAAAGAAGGATCCTGATTATTTATTCCACACTTCTCCTCCCCTCACACCACCACCCTCCCCCAGACGGACTATAATATTTTTAGGAATAGAAAATGTGGTTGTGTGAACAAAGAAAATATCAGTAAGTTACTACCCACAGATAACCACAGCCAAAGCCTATTCATGAGCTAGTAGATCCTTTTGAAAAACATAATTTTAGCAAGATAACTCCTTCCAGGGGTAGGTCTACTTGTTAAAATTAAAGGGATGACCTGAAAAAATATTAAAAATAGGTCTCCTCTCTTGAATTCAAGGCCCAGGAACAATTCACAGCTTTCCTCTCCATTATTATTGACTCAGTCATTATCTCAGTTATCTGAATCATTATTAATTTATGGATAAGCTTAACATCTAAATATTTGTACAGAAAAAAGAAAGGGAAAAGGAGAAGAAGACGGACCTTCCACGAACCACGGAGAGAGCAGCTGCAAAAGGGAGCAGCAAAAGTTGTGATGCAAGGCACAGCATCCTCACTGTGAGGCCTGATAGAGCTCCTTCCTCTTTCTACCCCTATATGAGCCCATCGTGGTTTTGGGCATCACAAAGAGAAACTAAATTGCAACTGCAGTGCTCTCAACCACAATGGGGAACATTAGCTCCTTTGTGGGGATAGAGTACTAAGGGCCAAAAAAAAGTCACCAAAACCATCTGTAGAATATGGGAAGGGGATTTGGTAGAGTTGCTCAAACCCTTGACAATAAAGCACTTTTCTTCTGAAACAACAGCAGCTTGGCCATTAGCATTTCAGCACAAGCAAAAAACGCATAATTCCGTGCCATTCTGGGAGTGAAAGAGAGCAGGGCTTGGCAGGGCTTTTTCTGACTCAGCCTAGTTAATATCAGCAGTGGGAAGGGATTCAAGTGTCTTCTTTCCAGTGATTCTGCTGGCAGAAATGCTGGCATTTTTGCCAAACTCTAGATGCAGAGAAAGACAGAGGAAGACAAATTCCTGCCATAAAGCTGCCCCATTCCAGCCTCAGGTGTATGAATTACACAGGAATTCACTGGAAGCCAGAGCAATCAACACTGAGAAAGACAAAACAAATAAGTCTTATTTTTTCTCTATCTTAGACTCTTCTAAATTTGTCATTAGAAATTTTGTGCTATGGATTTCCTTTTTTATTTTTTTAAATTTTTTTTTCGGTTATTAGGATGACTATGAAGCAATTGAAAGTGAAATACTTAATGCCATAAGCATGCTGGCCTGCTTTTGAATGGACTTCATATAAAATATTGAGAATGGTTCTTTAGAAAATTCTTTGCCGAGTAAAATAAATAAATCTATTTGAAGAACATTCCTCACCTATTTTAACAAAGACAGGCTGATATTTGGAGGGTCTGGACTCAGCCCCAAGTAGCTGTGAGAAATAAGGGGGAGTGAAATTCTTCTGTCAAAATGCAGACCACATAACTCTGAAGCCATCAGAGATTTTCTCCAACCTCATTTCTGGTTTTATTCAAGGATTTGGATCGGTCTTATAAAATATCTTGAAGCTGGTGTAATCAATGACTTCATACCAGAATTATGCCCTGCATTCACACCAACGCTCCTGCAAACCACTGAAGACTAAGAAGAGGTGCAGAATCAATGCGTAAAGGCAGTGAAACCTGAACACTTTGATTTTTCACATTCCTGACTGATGAGGCTTTGGGCAATCCAGCTTATCTGTAAAAGGAAACCAGCTGGCAGCCAGAAAACCCCTGGGTTTTGCACTTAAGTCCCTCCTTCCTTATCCATAGGCGCCACAGTCCAACAGGTAGCCTGGAGGCCGCCTCTGGATAGGCAGGATGCCTCCTTCTCTGCAGCCAGGAGGCCCCCAGCGGGATAGAAAGAGGGTTAAGGATGACTCTGTGTCCCAGAAAAGGGAAGGAGACAAAAGGCAGCCGAGCCTGAGGCAAAAGGGTCAGGAAGGATGACAAACACCCCAGCACAGCGTGGTACCTGCTTTCCTTTCTCTTATTTTGGAGCATTCCCTGAGCAGAAATGGGAGACAAAACCCATATCACAGGGCAGATCCAAGAAGCTAAAACAGGTACTAAAAAAAGCCTCATGTAAGGCCCGAGGTAACAGCAAGGAAAGTTTCACCAAAGCTGCTAAAAGATGAACCAGAGCTCATAAAAACAGGCAGAGCCAAACAGACCAGGATATTCTTGCCTGACACAGACGTCAGTCCCAAAGCAGATCTTGAGGTTGTGGCACCACATCACAAGTGCAGCGTATTTTCCCATTATTTGTCACAGAAACCTTTGAAAGTATCCTGAATTTAACCAATACAGGTCAAGCGGTGCTGTCCTGCTGATCTCCTCCATGTGACTGGCACACCAGGGCATGAGCCTAGCAGCTCCTGACATTTATTTCCTCCTCTATCACTCCTCCTCCGTGATTTCCATTGGGAATTGCAGTATTGGTGGCTCTTCTTTTTCTTTTTAATATCCCAGGGCCCCAATAAGCCTATTTCCTAGATTCATAGAAGGTAGAGATGGAAAAAACCTAGGTCATCCATGCCTTTGCTTCCCTTCCAGTGTGTGATTGTTTCCTACAATGTATTTCTTCCCTGCTTGATGGCCTGATATTGTCTGATTTATCCACTGCATGAAATCAGCACAGATAATTAATTACATGTTTTCAGCACACTGCCTACCCAGAACTCCAGCTCCCACACCAGCAAACAGCCAACTGAATTCATTTACAAAGCAAACAATAATGCTGCTCACCAGCTCCTTAAATTACTTCAGGAGGCCTTGAAACATTTTCTGTAACTCAGAGTCTGGCATTCTGAGGATAAGGTTACTTTTTCCCACTGATCCAGTTTGATTTCTACTAATTTTCTTCTACATGTTTTACTCAGTTCCATTTGCAATTTAGTTACCACAGAAAAAGAGGAATCTTGGGGTCTGGATTGTATTTTCTTTTTCCTTCTTCTCCTCAGTTTCTACCAACAAACCTGGCTGTGTTGTAATAGCAAGAGAGCATGTCTAAGCAATGAAAAATATCTGAGGAATTGGACGTAGGCAAAAGTTTCACTTACAAAACTCTCATCTGGCATTTTGTTTTAAATATTTTTTTAAAGGTCATCTACTCTTGAATGACTTTAAAGGTTGAGCAGGAAGATCTCAGTATCTGAACAAAATATAATATCCATAAGGTAGTAAAGCAGTGAAAAAATGTTATGGATGGGGGAGTTTGACAAATTACAAGGTCAGTAATCATCATACTTCACCTCCTTCTTTTTTGCACTTGCTTTTTATACTCCAGATGACCAAAAGCACACAAGTTTTCTCATGTTTGTGTTGCTGCTCTACATTCAGTCTGTCCTCCACCCGATACGTCAGGAACACCAAAGCCACAGTATATTTCTCTGCCAAAGGTACCCCCAGCTTTCCTGAAAGAGGCAACCTTTCCCCTCAGAGGTACCACAGAACAACAAAATGACACAAATCAGCAAACCCCTATCTGTGCCCTATGATTTCAGCATGCTGTGCTCAGTGAAGGTGTTATCTGGTGACCCCAGAAGACTGAGACTGCACTGATGAATTCTTCCATGTCCAACCACATGTGCCCAGGCCCTGCTTGTGACCATAGAGAAGCTTTTTAGTGGTTTGGGCAATTTTCATTCCAGTCTTGGGGAAGTATTCATTAGTGCTGACCTTGAGCTGCTAATAACTGCAGTTAACAGGGAACCCACAATTATCATTCCACTCCCTGTCTCTCTTCCACAATTTCCTCTGACAGTCTTTGCCTCCACACCAGTATCCCAAACCTAATTCACAGGCAGCAGGAAAGCAAGTAGATGGAGTGAAGGATATGAAAGAGTTTAAAGATTTAATATCTACCTCATCTTCTCTCCTATTTCAGCCTGCAGTTCATCTTCTGAGGAAATGAGGATGAGCAGATGCTGGGGAAGCTCCTCATGGTCCAGCACCCTGAGGGACTCTACAAGTAACCACAGTGCACTGGAGAAGGTATCTTTCATTCTCTGCTCAACACTAAACACCAATTTCTTTCATTTATGAACTCGTTAATCCCCACGAGATAAAATTAGCATAAAACAGATCATAATACAACAGGGTGGCTGACTATAGATTCATGGACAAGCTCCTGTAATGTTGGGAAAAGGCCTCTCCTCAACATTCCTCTTAGGATGATTCCCAAAAGAAGGACCTCCATTTGTTAACTTGTCTGCTTTGTACAAACTGTGTCCTCTGCTGCGCCCTTGATGTCTCCAAAGGAGAAACAGCCATCAGCAAATTAGGGTTGGACCCAAAATTTCCCCAAAAAGACTGACAGAAGAACAAATATTGACTGACCTATCTTTTGGTCTTATTTATATTTTGTAGCAAGAAAAGTGCTGTGTGTATTGCTTTGTATACAGGGCAGTGACAGGTTAGGAAAAAACAAAAATCTTATTTAAAATCACATTTACAAACTACTTTGATACTTCAATACCTCAGAGATATCCTGAATGCATTTTAACCACCCTGGTATACAATGAAAAAATTTCCTCTTTTTTGAGTGTTTTGTGGGTTTTTTTGAGGGGGGGTTTGCGCGCGCGCGTGTGTGTGTGGTTTTTGTTGGTGGTGGTGGGTTGGGGGTTTTTTGGATGTTTTGGGGTTCTTTTTTGTTGGGGTTTTTTGTTAATTTGTTTTTGTCAATGTAATCTGTGGATGAAAGTCCCCATGCAGTTCAGGTGATCATAAATTCAATTCCCCCACCTGTTAAAACCAAAGACACATGCACTCTGTGCTGACACTCTTTGAGGACAGTCTTGAAAACAATTAAGAAGCAGTGTAGGATGATAGCCATTGGTTGTAAGTGCTACTGAAAAAAACAGCTGAAATTCAACTATTTTTTAAAGCTACCACTGTATCCTCATTCTCCGCAAAGACAGACCAAACTTTTATGAGTTGTACTTTGTGTTTTGGATTTCCTTCTTCCGAGACTCTCCCTGCTATCAGCAAAGGACTTTGAAGCTCCAAATATTTTGAAGTACAGCCTGTGCTGGGCTAATCAAGGCAAGTGCTTATTTATAACATCCTTGCTTGACTCAGTAATCTCCTCTCTTTTCTTTATATGTGGGACCTGAAACTGTGGGCCTTTGGCTTTTAATACACCATGAAACCAGGACCTGATCTCTGCCTGTTATACACAGGGTCATTTCTGACACACATTCTCTTTTTGATGAATTCAATCCCTGTTACAGCTCTCAAGAGATTAACTGCTGTTACAGCACAATCACAGCAACTAAAGCTTACTTTGACTCCTGAAAAGTTTTGGAGGGTTTTTTTTGCCTCTCTTTTCTTTGTTTGGGTGGGGATTTTTCATTCCTTTCTTTGTTAAAAATGTTGTGGGAGAAAGGAATAAGAAGCACTCAAACTATTAATTGATGGTAATTGTTCTTATTTCATAAGCCTGCAAATCCTCTTTTTTTCCATATAATAAAAGCCTTTGAGATCCTCTAAGCAAAAAATGTACTGGATTAACTTCTATTATGCAGCTCAGGAATCTCCAGGCCAGAAGAGGTGACATTAGCTTCCACAAGAAAAGTCTCACTGCAATAATTTATGGTTATTCACAAGGGGAAACTTTGGAAAACCTTCCAAAAAAATGCAAGCATGGCAGCAGCTCCTGCTGGGATCAGGAGTATCACTTGCAGCACTGCTCTAACCACAGTTTCACCTCCACACTTGTCGATGCATAAATCTTTCATTATCGCTGGGAATAACTGAATGACACCTGGGAACAGCATTGGAGATGAAAAACCACCCTAAAGACTCCCACATTTCCTCAAAACAGATTAATTTGAGAGGTTTATCCAAACTATTATGGTCAGGCTCATGTTAAATATACTAATTTTATGATCAGAGCATTCTTGAAATGGAGTAAGAGATAAAGCTGACCCTGCCCTGCAGTTAACAACCATGGTAATGTAATTAGTATGGACTGAGTATCTCACTAGTAACCATATATAGAGAAATCATTGCAAAAATCCTGGTTATTCAAATTCCTCTCACTCCTTAGCACATTTTATTTAAAATATAATACATTTCTGTTTTCAGAAATATATGACAAACATCCAGCCAAAATCAAAGGGTGTCACAATCTAAGTGTCAGTCATAAACCTCTGGAAAGAAAGGTCCAGAATAAAAAAAGTATTCTACATTTTATGCATTTTGTTTTCCAACTGTAGTTCTTGGACCACTTCTGTGATACTCTGCAAAATTTACATATCGAGTATTTAGTTCCAGTAAAATTTCAAATGCACAGATTTATATTTGCCATGTTTAATTATAGCTGAATCAGTGTTTAGGGCACAACATGCTAGAAACTTCACACTGATATTTTAAAAAATGCTATTTATGATTTTTATGCAACAACTCTGGCTGTTGCATAAAAAGTAAAACATCTTTGTTCACAGCTCTGCTCCAACTAACCTACCTTCCTTCAACAGAAAGAAAATTTCTCAACTGTTTTAGAGAAATCTTTTGTGCGCATACATATAAATGTTTACATATGTGCACTCACACACACATATGCACACAAAAGTCATATTTTGGCAACTAAGAAAATTCTGAAGGGATACTACATGAGACTATTCCTCTGCTTTTCTCACTCTGGACAGATTATTAAACAAATAAACAATTGCACTATAGTATGAGGACAGGAGAGATATTTAATAATGCATCCATTTGTTCTGAGCCTTCAAAGGCTCAGTGACCTTCAAAGCTGATCAGGTGGGGTTTTGGTTGGATTCCCACCAGCCACAGCTCCAATAATATAAACTTAGCATCACTGTGAGTGAGAGCTACTCTTCCCACTTCAATTTTGGATCCAAATACACTCTGGAACTCTGTGCTGCTAGAATCACTGATTCTAGGTTGGAAAAGGGTTAAAATTAGTCTCATATTAATAGCAATGCAGTAAGGCTATTGTTTCTATCAATTTCTTCTTCTCTCACAGGAAAAACAGAGAGAAGAACCAGTGTTTAATTTCTCCCATGTTCCCATTTGAAAGGAGCAGTTAACAGAAAATTATCTCCCTACCATATAAAAATTGGTATGAAGGGGACTTTTATTTTTTTTTAGATAACAGATTCAAATTTGTGATGTATTCCTCTGCAAATACCTCAGATCCCTGAGCATTTAGGGATCCTTTGAACAGTTGAAAGAGCTGCTTTTAACTTTTTTCTCATGAAAGACATTGTAGCTTGCAGGGGATAGAAGTGAGCACTCCACAGCATCCCAAAGACCAAAATGAGGTACCAAAAATTAACTCAAATGACTCATTGAGATGTCCCTGTACCAGTAATGTGTTTAGAAAGCTGTCAGACTTGCTTCCTTAACCTGCAGCACCAGGAGGATACCCAGCCCCAAAACCCTGACCCTCTGCCCACGTTGGGATGCTCCACACCCTAAAGGCTCAGCTGGTTGGAGGAACACCCAGGAGAGACCTATTAGCACTTCCACACCTCAGGCCACTCTGCTTGATTACACATTCATTGAAATTAATTAATTTTTAATTTCCCACTAACCTCAGCTATTATAAATCAAGTCAACCAGGCCAGGGAAGTGTTCACTGAAATATGAAACTGTCTGTGGAAGAGGTGCCTGAGCAGAGGTTCAACTTCAGCAATCTGTCATTTGAGAGACAAGAACAAAGCAAATTGCTTTGCCCAGAAATTATTAGAAAATAGTGCCTTGGTTAATTATGCTGTTTCAGAAAGAGCACAAAAAATATCTAAGTCTGGGTCTGGTATTCCAGCTAGTTGAATGGTTTAGTCATCTGGAAAATCCGTTTCTTATTTTATTTAGCTATTTTGGGTTTTTTGTTTGTTTGCTTACAAATGGAGTAAAACTCATTTTACACAATAAAAACAATGAAAAATAATATACAATATTACTATATCTGTATCTATGAAAGCAATATCTAGGCTCCTCATAGATGTTTCTCTCACTTCTCTACTACAGCTCTAGGAAAAAACAAATAATCTTACTTTGAGATATTGGCAGGTTTGATAAAGACTCACTTGATATCCTCCTTCCTGCCTCCTGCTGTTTTATTAGCATGAGAGTAATTTATCAAATACATTTATATAACAGGTAGGTTGTATAAGAAGGTTTCAGTTCTACCAAAATTGTCTCATGCGAGATCCACAGCCTTCTGTCATCAAAAAAGATGGGGATAGGAGGAGACCCCTTAGTGCCGAGTTTTTGCAGTTCATATTTATTATGTTAGAAGTATGAATTCACACCTGGGTTAGACACCACTGGTGTAAGTGGAAAACTCACATCATAAACCTGAGTTGCTTCAATATTACCCTATTAATATTCACATATTGGGCACTACCAGTGGATAGCATAAGAAACATGGCACTGAACAGGTAGAATACCAGTTAATTTTAGAGACAAACTGGGACTTGACACCTCTGGTGCTACTTTTCTTCCTCTACTCAACTCCCATTTTGCATTTACATCTGCTTACTCTCAATGCCACTTTGAAGCAAAGCTATTTCTCTTCTTTAAGGATAATATTTCATAGCCAGTACCTTTACAAGTGTAAGAACTACTACAAAAAGTATTTCATAAAATAAGACCAGACATCCACAGAGATTCTATTGTTACTTGAGACTATTTTTGTAACTGCCTCTGCCTGAAAAGAGTACAGCAAGAAGACAAATGGGTTTTGATGCTTCCTCAGAATATTTCCCTCCACTTGTGGTAAAGGGAATTCCTAAGCCAGAGAAGGTGCCTTTGTATTTAATAACCTTTGACAGAATTTCTAGCATCCCCAGTGTCTCAAGGCTACCAGTACTACAGCTTAAAGTGCAATTAGACAATAATTAAACAGGTTTAAGTAAGGAAAGAACTACAGATGTCCTCTAGAACTGTGAGGGAAAAACCATTACCTCCCACGCTAACAGACTGGATAATTCACTTTAGTTGATAGTATGGGAACTTGAAGGAGTGTGTCCTTAATTCTAGTAGTCCTAGGACAGAAACAGAAATGGGAATGGAGAGGTGGGATTTTTGGTCCATCAAGACTGAAATCCCTCCTCAAAACTGACAGGGTGTGTGTATAAATATTTGGGTGACTGAGAAAGTCAATGAACCACCTATGCTGGAGCATACAAATCCAAAAATATCATCCTATAAAAATCAGGTTACTGGAAGCTTACCACCTGGTATTTCAAAAATACTAATTTTTGGAGGGTATTTAAATTACTAAAAAAACCCCAACCAACCAAAGTAAACCCAAAATCTAGAGGTAAGGAATAAACTTTCCCTATATCCTCTTTGAAGTATATTATAACGCATGGCCTAATTTTTTATTTTCAAATTTATTTAATTTTATTCCATTTCCTCTTGAATAGGTCATTTTACTCTCTACAAAGTGTCTAAAGTAAACACAGAATGGTTAAAGACAAAGATTATAGAAACAAAAGACAGCTGATATTGCTAAAGGAGAGCACAGATATGTGAACACAGATATGTGGTTTCTTTCAAGCAGCTATGAACTTGCCTTTAGGAAGAGAGGAAGAGATTATTTCACCTCAGAATGCAAAGTCCACTGAATGATGGAAGAGGTGAGATGAACATAAATATTCTTGAATTCTGTATTATCAAAGCACTCCGAGGTACCTTCACCTCCAGAATGATTTCCTGGTAAAGCCTGGGAGTTTTGTGTGGTTGTTTAAAACAGTCCTTTTTTTCAGCTCTGTTTGAAGTGGCCTGGAGAACACAGCACCTCAATTAATCACAGCAGCACAGAATTATTTCGGTTGGAAGAGATCTTTGAGAAATTTGATTTGAAATTTAAATTTCAAAACCAAAGCACAGTTAATGTGTCTGCAGAAACACAGAATGTGACAGACTTTACAAAACTTTTATCTTAAGGATAATCATAAGAAATAGCACCCATTGTATTCCTACATCAATATTTGAGCAAATAAAAGCAATGTGTCTTTTGTAAGCCACCGGGAAGATGAGTTATGTAAGTTAAAACTTATTAAGTGACATAAAGAAAAGTCATTTTAGGAACAGTAGAAGTCATCTTACTTCTCTTGCAAGGGGCTTTCTCGTATGAACTCATGCACAGTGATACTACATTTATTCTTTTTCATTCTAAAAGAAAAAAACAAACCAAACCCTCACTTCTGATGTTTCATGCTAGCTCTTTTCCTCCCCTGAGAAGGTTTAAACACACATTATGAGCTTGGTCTAGCAATCATTCAAAGCAGAATTCTGACACAAGCCCACAAGAGTTTTGTCTGCACGAGGACCACAGGCTTGGCCTCTTGTGAATACTTTCATTAACACTGAAAGCCCCCTTTGTTTACTGCATGACCAGAACATGCATATGTGCCTATAAATTGGAGGCATTTATCATTCCCAAACAGTGATGAGGTGGCCACGGTTCATGAAGCAAGCAGAGAGATGAGACTCAAGAAATCTGGGTTCTGTTGCTCAGTGACAGATTTATGTGACCAAGCAACTGCATCTTTTCCGATTTTAGTACTCTATTTGTAAAACGTAGATGTTATTTAATTGTGCTGCAGAGTGCTTTCAGATTAATGAATTAAATTCCCTGATTGATCATTAGACAAAGAGGCTTCTTTGCAAACATAATCATCAGCACGATGAGATATGAATGAGATGCTATCCACTGAAATGCAGGGGAAGCAGGAAATCTCTCATTTAACAAAGCTGAAGTATTTCCATAACACAAAGCTGTGGCTTGGTCCATCTTCATTAAAAATACACTAAAAATTTTCTACAATCACCAGATTTTGTGCACTTTACATGGCAGGCAAGCTTTACAAAATAGAGAAACAAAAGAGAAGACATAGAAATAACTCGAACCCTTATAGGAATTTAACCTCTCAGGACCCTTTTGGGGTGCAATGTGCCCACCCCTTGAGTAGGCAGGTACTCCAAATCCTTTGAGCTCACAGATGACTCTGCTTTAGCAGCAACTTTGCAGTGCCAGTGCTGCCTGCCCTGTCCTGTGGTCACAGTTGTGTCACCACAGTCCCCAGCCCTGTCCCCAGCAGGTCTGGCATAAGGCAAGCTCAACTCAGAGAGGGCAGGAGGGCAGCATATCAAAAAAGGGCTCCCAAAACTGAGAACTGACTTCTCTAGTCTGCAGCTGTCAGGTCTGGAACGCAGTAGACTGGCTGATTCTGTAGCAGTGATCCTTTCAACACACTTAAAGCAAGAACAGGGCACAGTGAAGAAGGTCAGGAAGTAATAATCAATACTATCCTTAGAGAGACACCTACTTTTTTTATCAGAAATTCTACAAGTAGTGATTGTCCTGAGTGAGAGCTTAAATCACACCCAGACAGGTCCTGAGCTCAGCTGAATCCAGGGGAAAAGACTGTATCAAGGGTGAAGAAAAAACAGGGGTATGAGTGAGCTGTGCAACCACTGGACACTGTAAAAAGGAAAAAAAGAGATGGGGAGTGGAGGGAGCTACAAACACAACTGCAGAGGACAACACTGAGCACCTCAGCTCAACAAATCTGCCACAACTGGCATCTGATTAAAATCACTCATAATTCAGAATTACAGAGAGTGAGCAAGAGACTGCCACTTAAAAAGAGAACGTTTCAGCTGTCATAAAAAATACATAATACTTATGAACAAAGCAGGGATGACACAAACTATAAAGTATTAAGAAAAAACACTGATTCAGATCATAATAATTTACTGTATTATTTCAATAATTATTTTCAAGCTGTAAATGAATTATGAGCTTTACCCATGGAAAACCAGATTTAAAAAGTCAAAATTTAAGTATTCCAATCACAGTTCAGCTTGAGCCCGGCAAATAAACATTTTCTTGGCTACACACACAAGAGCTTCTAGGGGTTTTACATAATTCTAATACTTTATTTCTCCGCCAAGCTTTATTTTCACTGCACATGCCTTGGTAGCTTGTTTTTTAAAACAGTTTTAAGTAAATCTTCTACAATTTAAAAGTATCAGTTATTGTTTACACCAACAAATCAGTTCATCAATTCAATTAAATTCATGTTCATGCCTTTTTTTTTCTTTTATACTAGGTTTTCTCAGATGAAATGTGTAACTTATACTCGCTTTTTGTTTCATTTTTTAATTGATTATGTAACTTGCAGTAGGCAAAATTCTTCTATATTTTGGCAAGTTTTGTCTTTATGGACAGTGGACTGATAGCCAGATTTCCCTGGTCACTAGGCTGAGCTCCTGCAGGCTGCCAGCCTCAGCATGGGGTCACCCAGCCTGATCCAGCAGCTTCTGTTCAGGTTAAGGTGGAGCATCCCATGCTGGGCTAAGTGGCCTCTTCAGGCTTCACCCCCATGGTTTCCATATGTTTTCAAATAAATCTCCCTGTTCTGTGTTTTGCAAATTGCTCTCTCAAGGCATGCAAAGAGAACAGACTTTCAGTTCTTCTCTTTGTGGGATGTATCTATGCATTTTTTAATATTTTTTTAATATATATATTTTATATAAATATATTTATATATACATTTATCTATTTGTACAGAGATATAGGTATGACAGAAAGAAAATATACATCAAGACCAAAAAAAAAAGGCTGAAAAGGACAGGTTTTCTCTTAAGGTATTACACTGACTGATTTGAACCAGAAGCCCAGACCCAAAGCCCTCAGGCATGCTGGAAGTTCAGTCCTGTGAATGCAGTAATTTATGCAAACTCCTAAATTACAGGGAATGAGCAAACCATTTGCAAACCATTTCCATATATTGCTAATTGGAGCATTTTTCATGCATTTAGCTGTAATGAAACTGGGGCCATGAGGACTCTGTAAAATACAAAACCAAAAGTAATAAAAACAAAGCCTTCAGGTTATCATAATTCTTCTGTAACAAAACATGTGTGGGCCACTAGTGATATTTTTTGTAACTGATAAAAACCCATTTTTTTAAGTTTTTTTCTTTAATAAAGCCTTGATGCACAAACATTGCATTAACTTTCTCATTGGCAGGGCTGGATCCTGAATAATGAGAGCTGTAAAAACACTAGGGTATACATAGCTTTCTACAGTCTAAGCTAAGTTTCAGCTGGACAAAATTTCATTTGAACACACAAAATTATTGCAAATACTTGTGCTGGTGAAGCTCAACTGCTGCATTTTTATTGTTTTGGGAGTTACTATTTTCTAGATTAAATATGTGCTAAAGAATCTTTTTAACTACATATTTCGTTATTAAATTGATTGTTTGAAAGTTGGAGTCCATCTATTAGTAAAGTCACACAGCCAAATGCATTTGTTTTCTAATCGAGTAACATTTACTAGAATTAATACCACACAAATGGTATATATTTCGTTGAAATATTTCAAAGTTCATGTTGATGTTAGTTATAGAGGCTGGAATCAAGAAGAATGCCAATTTATTATTATTAGCACATCAACTGTCTTGTACTTTGCATCACAATACAAAGAAGTGATTTTGAGTGACTGACAAAGCTAAAGATCTCTTGGTAAATTAGCTAAATGATGAATTCATAATTGTGAACTCCACGATCTGATTTATATTTTGATTTTGTATTTCACACATACAAAAATTTATTCACTAATGTACTGCACAGCTTCCTGACTGTAGAGAAATATGTTGTTAAGAGGAACAGCATTTTATCAAAAAGCCACACATTCTCATCCATCCAAGAGCTAATTCTTTGAAATTTTTGACTTCTTCTCACTAAGTCAATGGGAACTTCACAACTGATTTCAGTGACGGCACAAGCAACAACCCTGACATGTGGTTAGAGACTTCGCATCTAAAATGTAAAGACAAAAGAAAATACATCCTCCTCCAGGCAGCCATTCCCCAATGTCCCAGCTTCACAGGAGGCAAAAATCAAGCTTTGCTGATGAGGAAAGCATTCCTCCTCATTCGGGCCCCTGCCATTTTCAGCTGACAGGCTCTGGTGTGCCATCATCTGTCTCTGTCACTGGTTCCAGTGGCTCCCACTGTGAGCCAGCCACGAGCATCAATCCTGAGCCCGAGAGCTTGCCAGTTCTGAGGTGGGAAAGCTTCCTTCCCCTAGCTACCCACTCCCTCTTCCCCAAACAGGAGCACAGCACACAGGCAGGAAAAGCAGCCAGTGCAAAGCTCTTCGGGTCCATCACAGCATGAGAAGGTGAAGTGGAAAGTTATGCTAACAGCCACAACAGGAGGAATGAATGCTATGACCTTATGGATGACTGCTGGGGCAGAGGAGCCCAAGCTCCTCAGAGAAAAGGATTGCCAGGGCCACTGGTCATTTTTACTCATTCCTCTTTAAACAAATTCCCCCAGAAAGAGCAAGCCTTTATTTGTTAGCAAACATTCTACCGGAAGTTACAAAAGCCTTGAAAGCAAGCTTTTGATGACTCTCCAATGTTACCTCTATCAATAGTTGTCTGCATAACTGTTTGGTTTTTTTCCAATCTTTACACAAAATCACAGTTCAACTTGACATTAAAGGAACTCCTAATGGGACCTAGTGTGAGTGATTCTGCTCACATCCAAGAGTCTCCAGTACATGACAGTCAAGTACATCTCCAAAAATCTTCATAATGATACAATTTTTTTTCAGCTAGAAATCTTCTTAAATTACTGCAGGACCTGACTGTTATTCAAAACCAGCAAGTGTTTCTAAATTGTTACCAGAGAGAATATATAACACCGTTTATTCCTTGGGTTGTTTTTAAGTTGACCTCTGGACACACAGATTTTCAAGTAATGCTAAAACAGTCTACAGAAAGTCAACAAACACGTCATCAAACACTACAAAACAAGGTGAAATGCCCCAAAGCAGATTTACAATCTACAAGGAAAGACCAAAAGTCTTAACTGTATCAAAACACATCACCTCTAAGTCAAGAGAATTTCTCAAGTCCTATCTCCCAGTAACTTTTTCAGAGTCTCCCATGTGATCCCGAAAAATCAGTTGAATGCCATATAAATGTTATGAATGCATAACCTCATGTTCACATGTGTTTGGACAGGGGGGTTGGGAATCTGATAAACTTGATTGAACTGATCCAGGGTAAAGTTTCCTTCCTGTCTTTAAACCTCCGACCTAGCAAAAAGATGAATGTAGAAGGCAGGAGCACAACATAGAATCCAATGTACCTAAGAAAAATAACTCAAGAGAGCACAGAATCTCTAAGCTGGACAAGACCTCCAACATCATCCAGTCCAACCTTTGACCAAACACCATCAAGTCAACCAAACCATGGCACTGAGATGTTCAAGTGTTTCAGGAACACTGCCAGGGATGGGGACTCCACAGTCCCCTTTCAGGTAGAGCAAAGGTCTCCCCCTAAGCCTTCTTTGCTCCAGATCATACAAAACCAAGAAAACACCTGTAGGTTGAATGACTGCTTCAACTTTGTGGATGTGCAATCTGTGGATGCACATCTGGGGATCTGATGCCAAGGGGCAAGCAGGAGGTGACAGCTTGCTGTCCTGACTGCAAGTCAGACAAGGAAGCTTCCCAGCAGATGGATAACGGACAAGCTATAAAATAATCCCTAACTATGAGAGAATTTGGGATAGAGGGCATGCTAGGTTTCAAGGCAGTCTTTTAAACACACAGGCTCTGGAAAGTAATTATTGCACAGAAAAAACCCAACACATTCAATTCCAAAGAAGCCTTTAATCCATGTTTAAATAAGCTCTTTACTAAACAGGCTTGTGCCTGAACACCTGCTTTTACCACAGGATTTAGCACTGCTTTGTGTATTTTTCAATTAAAGACTAGTATTTAACTTTTGTGGGGGAAGCAGGGTCTTCTTGTTCAGGGAAGAGATTAAAAATTAAAAGGTTAGGTTGCTATCACACTGCAGATGTGGATCAGAGGTAAAACTCAAAATCCATTTGAGTGAAAACTCCTGTGAGCTGCATTATTGTCATCACATTTCAGATTTACTGTGGATTAGAACGGACCTGTAGCACGGCTGCAGTGTGAGGGCAAACAGGGATTAACTTCAACCTAGCCCCAAAAGCTCTGCTACCCTCTTTATCCAAGCTTCTGAGGGATCCATCCCCTGATACCCTCCTCTCACCTTCTGAGAGTGGCTGAAGAAAGCAGGGAGAGGAAGACTCTGAGCTCTGCTGCACACACATCTCCCTGGCCACAGCAGCTGCTTGCCCATGAATATGGCATGAAGCAGCTGTTCCCAAAGGATGAGGATGATAAACTGCACCTCTGAGTCATCCCTACAAAGGGAAACCATGGATGTGACCGTGGTTTCTATGTCACATCACTGACAAGCATTTTATTTCTTGTCCCTCTACTAAGGATCCTGCAGGGCAAAGCTGAATCCACTAAACAGAAGGCTTTTCAAGCTTAAACGCCCCCCCCCCCAAAACAGTCCATTGAGTTTGTAACTAGGTGCAGACTTTTGGCTTTCAAGTTCACAGAATAACAGAACTGTAAGGGTTGGAAGGAACCTCTGGAGATTTTCCAGTCCAACCCCCAAAAGTAATTTCCATAATTTCTGAGAAACTGTTAGGTACATATTCAGCCCTTGGAAATTCAGTCACACAAAGAAAAATCAGGGAAACATTAAAATGCTGGCCAGAGAAGATTCACGGAGACAATTCATGCCTTCCTCTGAGAGGAAGGCTTTTGAAAGAAAACAACAAACCTTTTCTAGTTCAGCTTCATTTAGACAGGGCTCCCTGAAACACAGGAGATGTGTCGCTGTTTACTGTACCTCACATCAGCTTTAAATCTCTCAGTGTAACACAGTCATTATGACAATGCTAATATTATTATTTGGACACCGAGTCCATGTGAGACTGTGACAGAGACCTACCTTTACATACTTCTTTAAAGACACCATTGACTCATACTCCTGTCTGAACTAAAAATCAATGTTCCTTCTTTTATCAGGAGAGCCTCCTGATAAATGTTAGCAACATTTTTTTTTGGAGAATACTAATTGCAGCATTTAGGTTTCCGTGAAACAAGTATATTTTATTTATTATCGTGATTTTTTCTCTTTAGTCTCTTTCCTCTCATTCTCTTTCTTATTCTGACTCTCTTGTATAAATGCTTTTAGCTTTCTTCCACCATCTGCTGTGATTGGTGTGGGCAGAGAAAAGACAAGAAGCTGATTCCCCTTTTACTGTTCACTTCACTGCCAGGTCATCCCCTCACACAGTGTGAAGAACAAGACTGGCATTGCTTATTAAATGCCACGCACACATAAAAATTTCATGTCTTCCTAATTCCATCCTCTTCACTTACATATATTCATTGTGAGCTCAAGGTGAAGGCTCTGGACACTCAGAGTCAAAAGTTTAAAAAGTCATACACTGCATAAAAGTAGCAGCTGAAGGAGTGGTTTATTAATCAATGAAGATGAAGGTTAATTAGCTGTGGTTACCTGAGATTTCTAACCAATTATTTCTTCAGCTACAATGTCTTGGTTCCCACCCAGCCTCCTCCTCCCCAGGATAACTCCAGTTTTGCAGCTGCAATAGTGATCTCATGCTTGTGGTTAATACACCTTGACTCCACTTCAAGTCACAGTCCCTCAGCCCTGTTTCAGTTTTCCATTTCATTCTTTTGAGAGCAAAACCTGAAAATTCCTAGAACAGATTTTAAGAGTAGCTTCTTAAAATAAACTGCCCAGAGCTGTCATCTCAGTATTAGGATCACATTACCAAAATCAGAAAAAAAACAACCCCCTGTTAGACCTTCAGAGAGTTCAAGTTATTCTGGCATCTAAAAAGGCATATTACAGCAGCTGGAGATGTTCCTGTTAAATCTGAATTATATAATCTGAATTGAATAATTTGCTTGTATGTATTTTTTTATAATAAGGACTACATTATGCCATTCATTAGGAAAACAAAAGAGGAGTTTTTACATACTAGATTCTATACCATCCTAATATTAATGTGGTATTAAAAATTGCTACAGAAGACATTTATAAATAAATAATTCTAGATGTGCATGCCTAAATCTCAGAATTACCTCTAACAGAGATAAAGGGGTTGGTCAGATTAGGTCAAATTCTGCATAAATGACCTCTGTATAGGCATTTGGCATGGGGTTGCAAAACATCAAAGAACACGTTTAATATTTGACTTCAATATGTTTGCCACACTTTAGGTCTTAGCTCAGCTGGGTAACAGATGACCATTTCAATGTATTTTACTGCTTTACTATAATCACCTCAGAGATTTTCTCTTTTTCTTTTTTTTTCTAGGAGAAGGAAAGAAAACGTTTTTCTTCTTTAAGCAACATATTTTTGTCCCATTCTCATTATGGAGGAAGGCAGGGGAATGGGACACACCAAAAAAATTGTATTTTTAGATGGGTGTACACTGCTGATGGAAGGTTTTTAGTCCCTTGTTTAGTGGCATTTTTTAAAGGTAAGAGCTGGGCAAGTAATTTATTGTTATTCTCCTCACCTTAAAAATCTCTGCCACATCAAAAAAAACGGTATTTTTTACATATAATTAATTATTGTGACAATTGATTCCCCTCTCCAAATTGGAGGACAGATGAATTCTCTGTAAGATTTTGAACTCCTGATGACCACCTTATTCCTACTGACCTCTACTGTGTACGATGAGTACTGGGTAATTACTAATTTCATGAGTAATTAGTAATTACTAATTTCATGAGGTTTCATGCTATTTCATATGCTCAATTTACTAAAAGTTAAGTATGTGAACAAAAGCAGTTTCATTTAAGTGAATTACTCTGCTGAAAGCATCTGAAGTCAAGTGTTGCTCTAGACACAGCCCCTAAAAATACACAGTAATTAACTAGAAAATTTTGAAGCAATCATTCTATAAAACTTTGATATATTTTAGAGTACAAAGAGTGGCCTGGATATGGCTATGGATAAACTGCGTATTATTAAAGCCCCCCACCCTTTTCTGTCAATTAATCATCATTGCTAATAAAAAGTATTATATAAACATAGCTAGAAAAAAGTACCTGTACATCAGTTAAGTTATGATTCAAAAAAGCACACAGCTTGGAAACACCAGTGGCAAGTGAAGTGCATTACTTCAAGCATATTGTTGAGAACTGTTCTGTATTACTTCTGCAGCTATTCAGGCCTGGCACAGCATCAACTTTTACCATATGGCTTTTTCTTCCCTTGCTGAAAGTGAATCTTCCTGTCAAAGAGCAGCTGTTCTAAATTATCACATCAAATTTTAACCTTACAGTAGACAACCACTGAACCCACAGAGCCATGACGGTGAAATAGTTCACCTCCCTGACCTGCGAAGGATTCGTCGTTGGTTAGGTCCATCCGTGCCCCAGAACAACACCTACACTAATTGCCAGGGTATCTGATGCAGGTAATTAAAGCTGAAGCTACAAACAAATTCTAGGCAGGGAACTTTGTATTTTCTTTCCCTAAACAAGCTGTGTGAAGTCCAAGTTATTATTTTCCTGACGCACTATAAAGAATAATGCTGCGATTTCAAACACGAGGAGGATGATACAACACTACAAATGAACTGAACGTTACTCAGTTTGTCATCCAAGAAGCAGCAAATGCTGACACTTCTCCCACAGTCTGAGTGTTTCAATAAAGTCTGCTATCAATTGCTGGTTATTTAGATGTCTGCCAACAGCATGTTTTGACAACATCTTGTGCTTCACACTGAGGAGCAGCAGTCTCAAGAGAAGATCCTCCTCATCGTGTACTCATCTTTCAAGATGGTCCTTATTCTGAGAGCATTTTGAGAGTTGTGTGTTATCAAAACTCATAGCTCTTGCTGCAATTGCTCTCTAGTTAAAGCCTAGTGCCAGCTGCCAGTGGTAATGCAAACCCCTGTTAGCCTTTATAAGTCCCACTCTGGAACTAATAAGGGGTTGTCAAATGGCTCTATGAACTCTGCCAGTGGAAGAGAAACCAATGGAAAAAGTTCCCTGAATTCCCACTGACAATGCAATCTTTGTGCAACTCCAGGATTGAAAACTCACCCAAGGCACGGCGGGTGAAACGTGCTGAGGATGATACTCATTATTTAATCTTAAATCTTTTGAAAGCCACCAAAAAAGGGAACACATTACAGTGAAAAGGTTAAGGAAATGCCAGCAAAATCCCTTAGGAATCTCAGTGACAGATATCTAGAAGGTTCCTGCAGGAAAATCCTGCATACAAGTTCAGCAGTAGTGCTCTTGAACACGTGAGTGTCAGAGAACTAAGACAATTATTTCTGTGTTGAGAAGAGCAAGTAAATATTTCACAGACTTCTTAAACTGGAGAGAGTCAGGGTTCTAGGCAGTGGGGTGGGGTGTATTTGAGGAGGTTTTTTATCAGGGTTTGGAGTGGGGTGGTCATTTTGTTGCTTGAAAACGAGGTAAGGGAAATAAGGAAAAAACTGTCAACACACTCACAAAGTGGCAGAACAAACACTTATAAAGCGGTGACATATCTGGACTAAACAAACATACAAATGTATTAAGTTGCATTTTGTGAGTCATTAATACTGCAAATATTTCTGTTATTTCTGAGTGAACCACCTGATTTTAAATACAAAAATTCAATTTTAATTATCCTGCCATATATTGACACTAGTACTGAATTCAGAGAGATGTATTGCTAAGTTTTCTAACACCACTTAACAGTAATGTTACATTCAAGCTCCTAATCCCTGAATGTTAAAAATTTTATAGTAATATTTATAATCATATTTTAAAATACTTCTATCATAATCTCCACAAAATTTAGTAATGGCCTTTTCAAGAAACTAAAAAGGGCTGAAAGAACACTTTTCTTACATGTATGAAAGAATGTGCAAAATACTGTATCAAAAAAAAAATCTCTTTTCCAATAATTTCAGAATTTTTTTTTCTCCAGGATGTGTGACAAATGTGGTCAAAACCCAACATCATCATGCCAAATAAATTTTGCCTTAAAAACTTGCATTTTTATATCTACTGCTTATGAGGAACAAATTGGAGAACATTTTCCCAATTTGTAACAGTCAGAAAATGCGACATAAAAAATTAGCTGTGATCTTTACGAAGTTGAATTGAATGCAACACAAAAATCATCTGGACATCTTCGACATAACTTTCACAAGAGTTAAATAAATCTAAGCAGGAAGGTAAATCCTTCACTGTAGTGCTCTGTTTATGTACTTATAGAATTATAAAGTGGATAAAAACAATGAATATTTTACAAATAAAGTGATTCATAATTTATAGCTGCTGTCATTTTAGTTTACCAGCTCGAAAGATTAAGTCTTTTTCAAAAGCATCTTTCCTGATTTTTAAAATCAAAACAATAAAAAACAAAGGAATAAAAACCACACTTCAGACCTCTGATTTAAAAAATTTGAATCCTCAGCTTTGTCAGATTTCATGCAAAAGGGAATTTTTTTGATAGCTCCATTATTATATTGTATGATCTCCATATGATCAGTGTCTACATTTTATTAAATATAATTTTACTCCTGTGCAGAGTCTAAGAGTTAAGGCCGCACATTTTTGCAGTGTAACACATCCAAGATACTCAATTCCAGGGAAACTTCGCAGTTGCAAAAAGCATTTGTATCTTATTTCTGTTTTCATTGCACAAAATTGAGTAGTTCCTCACAGTGTCTTTTTGTCTTTACAAGTAAAGTAATTTTTTTTCCTACTGATCTAGAAAAGTAAAAATTGCATTTACTTATGCAGAGACAAAATGGCTATTTAAAGCATAGAAATAAAAAAGAAGTCTGGAGAAATAACTTTGCTTCCTCAGTATTAATGACGTTTTACATATTTTTACCTCAAGTGCAGCAGTCATTCCACTCAAAGAATTAAGCATTGTATGTGATGGTTCAGCCACAGATGGCATTCCTTTCATATCTTTTCATATCTCCAGAAACTCAAAGAGAGAAATATGATTTAGGAGATACTCACTGCATAACTTGAAGCACTGAAACATTTAGTGTTAGGGGAAATTTTGTGAAGTCATTTTTGCAATAACCAGGCATAGTGGGTGAACTTATCCTCTCCCTCCTTTACCCCTCACTCTCTTTTTTCTTGTTCAATCCACCTGATTAATAGCTAAACACATAAGGAAGAACTGCTGGGTTACATTCTTTTTCATTCTGGTTTTGTTATAAAAAATGTATCAGTCACTCAGGATTAAAACTTACAACTTTATTACATAGCATTACATAGGAAATTTACAGTTCAGACTTACTCAATTGCACCAACTAAAATTTATAACTATACCTTGAAACAATACCATGCAGAAAATGTCCCGTGCTTTTTGGGTCACTCTTTTCAGGCAAATATAAATTTTTCATTTGATAACTGGAGCCAGAAAATTTGGTTTTGGACTAGAGGGTCACCTGTTGGAAGTCTTCAAAAGAGCATTCAAGTTCACTCACAGTCCCATATGGATAAACAATTACCCACTGCACACTTGCTAATTAAGTATATTGTAATGAAAAACAACCTTTTCCATGTCCAACTGGTCTTTCTGAAGTGCATGAAATAACCAACAACAGAATAGACACATTCAGGATGATAAAGATTTATTAGTCCAAACCTGCCAGTGCAGGATTTCCTTCATCATCTGATTACTGCAATTTTTTAAAAAAACTACTCTTGAAATGAGGCTTCCATTGTTTCCCTGAGGAGCCTTCTAGATCACTATAGAATTACAGATAGATTTTCTGCCATTTATCCTACATTTTCCCATTTATTTTGGTATCAATACCCCAACTAACCAACCTTCAGATAGTGAGATCTATTTCTTCTATAGTGTTCAAAGTAAAACAGTCAAGCTTTTCCATGTACAGACCCCTCACTGGGCAGGTGATGTGAATGCTCCTTTTTTAAACTCATTCTCTGGGCAGTTCCAAACTCTAAGCCACTGTCTAATCTCCTCCTGCACTTGAAACTTAAATAATGAACACAAGACTCATTGTCTTTTTTATAAAAATTGCATTATTTGAATATGTACAGGGACAGTCAAAAAGGACGAGGTATAGAGCAATTAGAAGGCACTAGTAGAGAGGAAAAGTTCAGAAAAGAGGTAATAGAGATGAGATATTAAACATGAAAGAGATCTTGACATTTAATATGGAAGCTGAAAAGGGAGCATTTATTTCCACACTAAACAGGGACATGGAAAAACCCTATTCCAGTGACTCTAAAAGAGAAGGGTTAAACACAGCAAGAAGTTATGTTTTCCACACAAGGCAAGATATGGCATTCATTGCCATAAAAATTAAGAGACAGAAAATATAAATGAGTCAAAATATAGACAAGTTACCAAGAGACTGGTCACTGATTCCTATTGAACATAATCTTTCTTACAAAATGTGTCTTAAATCTTGAAAAGTCAGCAGTAGACTGGCAGATGCTTTACCCAAGAAAGCAGCACTTTTATATAGTTTATTATACTTTCCCTTAGTTTCCTTAGGAAGAGGCCATTTGCCAATGACAGAGAAAGAATATTAAAGAGATCTGACCTGACCTACTCTGCCTATTTGATGAGGAACAAATTGAAAAGATGATTTTTTCCTTGTTGACTGAGAAGCAGGATGGAGATTATTAGAAAGCATTAAGCTCAGTGTGTAGTTCCAGCCAGTTGGGAGTTTTTCAATTAAAACACACATTCTAAGAGAGAAGATGCCATAAAAATATAGTTTGATCAAGGTGGGAGGAAAATATAATTCATATTGTGAGGAAGAAGTCCTGTTCAACCACAAAATATTAGACAGGAGCACTGTGATTCTAAAAAAGCTGTAATATCAAACAGCCTACAGTTTATGACCTATACCATTTTAATTAACTACCTTATTATTTAACGGGGAAAACAAATATGAAAGTGCTGCTCCCCAACAGAACTTACTTTACTTCAGACAAACCTAATCCCTCCAAAACACTTAGCAGGTGCACAAGCCTTTGCTAGAGATGGTATTAAGCTGTTAACCTAAAGTGCTTGCAAATACCAGAATTCCTCAAAGTGAGGTCTAAAATTCACTTTCAAGAAATCATTTGTCCACACACTCCCAATAAAGAGAACAATGATGGTCACAGTGAAATTATTTTGCTGACTGACAGGTAGGGATGTTGCTGCTGTACAAGTAAATATCAGTCAACAGGATTCAGAACAGAACAATACTCCACCCAGCAAGAACCCATCAGCTGAGTTGGCTTTTCACAGCTTGCATAAAAATGTGTTATAAAAACATGCACTTATAACAAGCAATGGTCTGAGTTTATGTTGACTTTTACTGGTTATGCAGAGAAAAGAAAGCAGTCAAGGAAATTGGTGAAATTTGTGTTATTTGGGAGGCCAGGACTGTGCCAAATTTTCCATGTACAAAGAGAAACTGTTCTGAAGGAAATTTAAATAGGCTGATCTTATACCATGAAGGTCCTTCATTTCAATCCTCAGTAATACTCTTGTGCTAATGCAAAATGACATTGTTTATAAAAACAGCACTATGGAAATAAACAAAACTCAGAAACAGTCTGAACACAGGATCAAGCAGTGATGGACACAGAGCTCTTAAATGTTTTCAACTACTGGGAAGATAATAACCTCTGCTACTAATTACTCCTTCAGACTTCAACTGAAACCTATTTTTCCTAAATTATGTCTTCATTCCAGCCCATGCTCAGAATACCATTTTGGGGTTACATTGCCACAGTCCAGATTCTACTGCCCTTCTGGTGACAAAAGAAAAAAAACCAGCCAAAACCAACCAAACAAAAAAATCCTACAAGATTTAAACTCCCTAAAAGATGGAGCAAGAGAAGGAGGGAATAATAAGAAAAGGAAAGATGCAGGAGCAGCCTTGAGCCTGAGGTCAAAGCTGAACTGGTTTTCTGAGTTTTCCAATTTCTGCTGCGCCACCGATGCTGACAAATGTGAGGTTTTGAGTTCCTGCTTTTAAAGAGCCATTTCATTCAGAGCACACTGAAAGAATCTGATCAATATGCCTTCTTTAAAAGTTAGCAGAACATTGTGTTAAATCAGAATAAATCAGAAGGACCTATTGCTATTGTTAACAGCTTCATCATTTATAAGCCCCTTGATCAACAGTGACAGAGGAAGATAAAAAACCAAACCACAAAAATATATTCATTCTATGGTCTGATTTTCTCTGCAGAACTCAGTAGGAGCTGCCTTGCCTGCCCCAAGCATTTGAGAACTTGATTTTAATAAAAATTTAGCCTAATTTATTTAGCTTTACTTTTGCTCAGTTGTCGTCTGCCGCTTTCTGGAGCATTTCGCTCTCTGT
This sequence comes from Anthoscopus minutus, assembly GCA_013399455.1. Taxonomy (NCBI): domain Eukaryota; kingdom Metazoa; phylum Chordata; class Aves; order Passeriformes; family Paridae; genus Anthoscopus; species Anthoscopus minutus. The sequence goes on along the minus strand of VWYI01031310.1, from coordinate 72,385 downwards.
GCTCACGTGTAACTGAAACTCTAAACCAACATTTCCAACCATTTACAGGAACACAGGCTCTGTAGCAAGTAAGAATATACACAGTGGATAAAAGACTCACTCATGTTTTAGCATTTCTGAGTGCTGTAGAAGGCCCTGGATAAAGCATTTCCAAGCAATAAAATATCCTCCCCTGAATTCAGCTCTTAACAGAAGAGTTTACTTTGTTTTTTTTTATAAATAACAGTATCTAACCCCAGAAAAGCATCCTCAGATCTGGCTACTCAATTTATTCAAGGGCAGAAAAATATTTTAAATCCACTTAAAAGAAAAATCAAAGCAAGAACACTCTTACCCCTTCCCCTAGACTTTTCCCTGTCATGAGAAAGTCATGGTTATGGTTTGTTGGGCTCTTAGTAACTCCCCAGCACTTACTTGTTTGACATAAGTATTGCTTATGATTAAAAAGGAGTAGGCACTGTCCCAAACAGGTTCAGCATGCTTTAATTTTCTGTTCCACACATACACACAGACCACAATAAACATCTCAGCTATTCTGCTTCCAACCATGGGATTTTCAGACATTACTGTTTAATTTTCACTTATATCTTAAATGGAAGACCCTTTGCCACAGCCAGCACCCTTCAAGGCACTCTGTGAAAAGACTGAATCAGCACAAAACTTGAAAATGTAATTTTATAAAAAGCATAAAAATGCTAGCTGCTATCATCTTGGTTGATATTGAAATTAGTAAATACAACATACATTTCTCTAAGATTTAAAAGACTATTTCTATAAAAAAAATCCAAATCCCCAGTGTACTCTTGTTCTTGGGAGCATTCACATAACCATAGTTTGCAGAAATAAAAAGTTTAGAGAAAATCGAGTTAAAATACATGAGCATTTATGAATAAACTTCAACTATTAATCTTTCAAGTGTATCTGCATTTAGCAATTATGCTACAGAAGCAATACCACATGGTTTTTACCAACCAATCCCAATTAATCAACACAGCTCAGTGGCAAAAGTCATATACCAAGACACAAAGTTGAAGAGACAAAAAGACACCAGAAAAAATTGCCTTTTTGACACAAACATTTAAGAAAACCATTCTAAACTGGAAGAAGGTCCAAGAGTAGTGAGAGAGGCTAGATTTGCCATACAATGTGTTAACTAAAAATCAGTTGTTGACTCTTATCAAACATTTTTAGCAAATTACGTTATTCACACAGCTTAAACAAACCCCATCTCCACAGCAATTTTACCAGCTAGTTGATTTCTCTCCAGAACCCAGAGAAAAGGAGCACAACCCAATACAGGAAGCAGGGACACACGGGGAAGCCCCTGCTCAGAGCAGAACCATAGGCATGGAGGGCATCGTTACCTTGGCATGCAAAGCCTCTTTCTTCATAGCCAGCGTTGCACAAGCACTTGCCGATGGGCACCAGCCACTCTCCCTCTGTGCTGCAGTACATCTTGGGGGGCTCCTCCTCCTTGGAGTGGTTGACACAGGAGCCCCGCACCTCCACCAGCGACTGGGAGTCCATGGGCACCGTGTCTGGGAACATGGCCAGGTTCTTGACGGTGAAAGGGCACTTCTTGAAGTACACCCGCACCGACACTAAGGCAACGCAGGCGCCCACGTCTTGGAAAGCCAGGTAAAAGCCTTTCCTGCTGATGGGCCCCACCTCACGGATTTCTGTGTTCAGCTTGAGGATTCGGTCGCCGAGGTCCATCTGGGTGAAGCTCTCGTCGGCCGCGATGGTGTCAATCTTTGTAAACTGGTGCTCCTTGAACTTGACCGAGTGGTCATCATCAGACTCCATATAATACAGGTTGAAGGTCTCTTTGCAGGTGCCCAGGACCAGAGGGATGCTGTTGCAGTCTCTTAGGGTGAACTTGAGCTCCACGTAGATCTTCTGAGCTGAGTTGCGCGGGATCCAGTTTGTCCGCAGCCAATTGTTCTGGCTGTGATCCATGACATTGCACACTTGGTAAGTTCTGATTGGCGTGTAATGCTCATCAACACCACTAATCTCTTCCCACTGGATTAAAAAATGAGAAAGAAGAAAAGAAAATGTTTTAAGATTAATTATTATACCAGCAAAAATAATGTTTAGACCAAAAGCTGTGAAAAAGCAAAAATAACTTTGCTTGAACGTCACTATAAAATAAACAATAAGGTCTGGTTGAACTTACTTTTTTCTTATTAAAAAACAGAAACATCTTAAATGAACACATAATTCAGCATTAGTAAGACAGTTTTTACCAAGTTACTTCAAGGTGGATGAAAGAGATGCTACAGCTGTTTTGCGTTACTAAAAACGCGTTATTTCATCAAGAATAAGCAGCGCTGTCCTTTCACCCACAATTCCATGTCTTTACAACAACTACACTCACCTTAAATGGAAGAGATCCTGAAGAGCAACACACATTTGCACTGTTGGAATCAGTTTTATTTCTAAGATTAACCAAAAGCCAACAGCTCCAACTGAAATTCCATACAGTCACAATAAAATGTTACAGTTTTACATTTATTCAAAGCATGACAATTGATTTTCCTTGGGATATATGTACTCCAGACAAATAATAACTCCGGAAACTGCGTTGAGCTGGACTAAGAATTGCTACCAATTTACCATATCTTGATTAGTTAGCTCTTCTATGTACTACATAGGCTGTGACACTGGAATGTTTTTTCAAGAACACAGGGTCATAATTTGTTTTTACAGCAGTCATCAGCTGACAAACTCTCTTGACCCAAAATATGAAGGAAGGGGCTTCCTACTTGTGAATTATTCACATACCCATCCTACCTGCTTTCCAAAGTCACTCTTACCAAAGAGGAACATTTACCAATCACAGGAAAAATTAAAAAAAAAACCCCAATCCACAACAAGAACTGAAGAATGAAGTATGTTGTCAGAAGTCACTGCAACTCCTGAGGAAAGGACACGAAGAATAATTTCTACCAGAAAAACATCTTCCCTCAAAAATCAAGTCAAATCCATTTCCTATGTAAGATCTCAGTCTAAAAATTGTTTTACATAAGCACCTTTTGTTACAGGACTTTAGTGTAGTGCAGACAGTAGGAGAGGAAAGAACTATTCCCACTAAGACAAAAATCGTGGTGCAAGAGTGCTTACAGTTTCTTGGGTTTACAATGCATGTATATCACACACATACACAAAGAAAGGAAAAAAACCATGGACATATCAGAGTAACATCTGAGAGTTCTCAGTCCCAACCCACTAATTTAAGGCACTTTTGATCTGACTAAGAGCTGGTATGCACAAAGAAATTGTCCACACACCACTGAAGATGTGATTTTAAACCATGTTATTAAACCAGCAGATAAAAGCAGTGTAAATACTTTTTCCTTTAATTGAAACCAAGTTTACTGCAGTTCACTTTACAGACCTGACTATACACAAGTTTTATCTCTTCCTGACTAGTTAAACAGTTTAAAACACAACCTTGGATGTGTCTGCAGCAGCTGATGTGCTGCAGCATGCCATGACAGAATCTATTTCCAAGAAGAGCCAGTAGTGCAGGGACTTTATGAGTCAAAAATTACCACACTGGAGCTCATGGCCTCTCGAGAGCTTGGCACCAGCCATACAAGGATGAGCTGCTGCCTGCAGAAGAGACAGCTGGACCCTGGCTCCCAGCCTCTGCCGGCTTCCCAAACTGAGTGAAGGACTCTCCTCTGACAGATGTCCTTGCACAAACACAGGCCCTGAGCCAACGATCTCACCCTGCCTCAAAGGGCCATAATTGCCTCCAGTGAAGCTGGATGCACTGATTTAACTGGAGCTCTTACCTGGACAAATAAATATTAAGTAACAACACCTGGATGAAACTAAACAGGTTTACATAATGAAACCAAATTTTGCAGACATTTTAAGCAGCTCACACTGATGCAGAAGTCATCTAGTGATTATCATTTCCATATAATTTCTAATTAGTTCTATTTTAAATGTCCAGTGGGAGACAGAGACAAAACTAGGAACTGGCAGAATTTAAAACATCTCCACAGCAAGATGTTAGCTTTTTGAACAGGTATCATGGTAATTTTTTTTTGCCATAAGTTTCTTATCCAACATGATTACACAGGCTTTTGAATGTAGATATAGGACTTGCATAACAAAGGCAGCATCACTATTATGTTCTTCATCCAGAAGTTTCAATTAATAACTTCATGCAAGTATAATTTCAGTAATTTCCAATGAAGACCAAATTGCCTGGAAGTCTGTGTTAGCCCACTTACATGAACAACAAAATTTTAAATCTATCATTTAATGCTGAACCACTGCTGAAGGGAAATGCCAATGGGTCCTAATTTGGCTAAAATATTTTAACAGTTATAAAACTGTTGAGATTGCAGCTATTTCATTAGAAAATTATGAAATAAGTCACCACAACTACAGGAAGAGCATTCAAATCAGAATATGTATCAGATTCAAGTACATTTTGGAATTCAATAATTACTATGATCAAAGTAAAAAACAAGCACTACATTTGCATTGCTCATACATTGCAACTCTTCCCAGTAAGCCTTTCTATTGCCATTTCAAAGGGATCTTAGTGGTAAACAGATAATCAAGAACACTGAGCTTTTTCTATTAAGTAATGTTTCCCAAACACCTGTATTCATACTACTTGTCATTTTTATTTTGGTACTTTCAATTCAGCTTGCTCTGTAAAGTTACAATTGTTACAAAATATCTTTAAAAAAAAATTAAAATAGTAAATAGGGAGAAATTCTTATTCTAGTGATGGAATTAAGCAGGGAAAATAACAAAACAGATGGACAGGCAAGAGAAAATACAACAAAAGACTTGTGGGTCGAGATAAAGAGAGGGAGAGATCACTCACCTGTTACTGCCACGGACAAAACAGACCCAACCCCAGGACACTGGCCTACATGTATTGTCAATCAAATGAGATCAAGGTAGTGACAAATCAAAACTAAATCTTGAGGAGCTCTGGTCCATGGAGCATTACACTGCAGAGGCATCCCAGCTGGACTTTCTTTCTTTCAATACTATACAAAACGAATGGATATTTATCAGTCTTGGCAATTGTTAGAGAGGAAATTAACAGGCAAGTCCTAAATTCTGGAATGATGAAATGATAGGACTATCTTCCTTCAAGTCCAATGGAAATTATAAATTCAAAATTTTTTAGGAAGATATTGATAAAAATGTCTCAGGGACTCTATGACAGTGATGTGGGGCACAATTTCTGAATTCATATTATTACAGTCATATATATGTCATATTCCCCTAATGCCTTCTGTCACTTTCAATACTTTTGAAGCATGTCCAGAAGTGCCATAGCACCACTCCCTTCCCAGCATGTAATTTGGCTTTTGGAAAATGTTCTTTTGTTTGCTTTTCACTTTTTAAAATCTTCTTTGGATACTGTTATTGACAGGAAACAAGAGATTGCTTTCAATGGTGTAGAAAAACCTCCAGATACCCAGTGAGGGGTTCTAAGTCATGTCTCTGAGTGACAAAGTTGGGCCAAAAAGGATTTTCTTCTCTAAGATTTGGCATTGTGCTGGACTTACAGCTTTGGTTTATTTCTTGCAATTTCTTTATAAAAGGAAATGTACAGAAGTGAATGTAGGATGTTTCTAGGATATCATGAGCAGTCTTAATGAAAAGTTCCCTCTCATTGTGGGAATCTAGGACATGAGTGATCTCAATTCTTTCATCCTGCTGTGACATCACTTTTTGTCTCTTTTTCTCCATCATAATAAAAAAAACCAAATCTGAATTACAATAAGAAATAGAGAGACATTTTTTGATTTACAATACAACATCTATGCAACTGTGTGATTGTAAAAAAAAAAACTCCCATTTTTTTCTGTCAGCAGTGTATTGCTATAAAATTCTTAAACTACAAAGTATAAAACTCCAACTTGAGATGATAATTAAAACAATTCAAGCCTAAATTTAAAAAAAATATCCTCCCCAAATACTGTTTAAAGGTTTAGCAAAATAGTAGCAGGATGCAAGAGCTCTGAAAGGTTGCCCTGTAATGACCATATTAAAGGAGAATGCATTCCAGGGCAGCTCATCAGTACAAAAACTTTCTCCATAACATCACCAAAGATGCTAATTCAAGGCCCATAAATACTAACCAGCTGATATCAGAGGATAGAGAATTATCTGATTTGGGATTTTAAGAAACTTTAGAAGTATTATAGTTGTTTTTTTTTCTACATTTGACATTCAAAAACCAATGAAATTACCTCATGCCACTGGGTAGTAAGTAAACACTCTAGCCAGAGTGTTTTTTTGGTTTTTTCTAAGTTATAAATTCAAGAATAAGTCTCATTGCAAGAGTTTTCTGATTAAGTGATACACAGAGTGAAATTATCATTTCCATTTTTCACATAAAGCTTCATAAGACAAAGGCTTTGGTACACTCATAGCTTCAACCTAAAACTTGGGTTTCTTCAAAGCTAAGCAAAACAGTTTCAGAATTACAACCAAGACAAAATATTAGTATCTTGTCTCTTGAGTGCTCAGGTGAGATGAGAAACTCAGTAAGTGAATCCAGATACTAAAGTTTCCCAAGAAAAATGAGATCCAGCATTTTACCATACAACAAGCCCCAAATTTATCCCAAATTACCCAAACCAGTCAGATCTGTGTTACATGCTTCTGAGCTTTTAAAAAACTGTGAAGTAAAATAAAATAAATATTATAACAAATAACTATCTTACAGAAGCTAAACACACATAAACAATATTGAGAAAGTAAGAGTGCATACATTATCATGGGAATATTCAACTAATAACAAAACAAAATTGCAGAGAGACAAGGAGAGCCATCTTTTTCCCCCATCTCTAACTGCCAGAGAGATGACTACTTCATCATCAAATTTGTAAGGCCAGCTGATTCTCACCCTTCAGCAAGGAAAAGCCTCTTAATCACAGTGAGGTAAAAAGGGCAGCACAAGGAGGAAAACATCTGACTTCCTAACAGACATCTGAATCCAGCATTCAAATATCCCTTTAGAGCTTGGACAAACAAAGCATTTACCACTTCTTTTTTTTCCTAGGGTATATATCTCCTGGAGAAGCAAGTTTCAATCTTATTTATCTCACAGGTTAAGCAAATTTTCTGGGAAGCTCTCAACACAACAGTCCCTATGGCTGAAATCTGTACCAAACAATAATTTTTATAAAAGCATCTATCTCCACAAGCATTGAATAAACTAGGTAAGATTCAGCCTCTAAGTGTAGCTGTTTCAGAGATGAAAATTTACCCAAGATGGATCTCACACAAGACTGTGGAGTTGGAAATCTGGTAAAAAAAAGTGTCTTCAAGTAATGATAATCAGAAGTTATTTCACACATTAGATATGACACTCAGCTCATAACAATCCTGTAAATATTTAATAATAACACGAATAAAAAGTATAAAATTGTCCAGCACTACCCTCTGCTTCACCTAAAGCACTACCTAGCACCTAAAACTGGATGTAGGCACACAGGCAGTGATGGCAAACCTTTACAAAGAAATAACCCGGACACAGTCAATCAAAAGTAGGAAGAATCCACTTCTTCAAACTATTTGCTGGCTCCTAAACAGGAACACATCCTTCACCCACACTTATGCCTCAGTTTTCTAACAAATAGACTAGGAAAAATTTAACAGCAGGGCAATATTTTTGTTACTATTTTAGTTATTTCTTTTACCATAACAGTGATTCCTTTATGAAAAAAAAAAAAGGCACAAAAAGGAGCAAATGCTTTCAGAAGCATCAGCAATCAGGATTTTTTTAAAATGAAACCATTACTTAAATGGGAAAACAGCACCACAACAAAGAACATGAAAAACATCTGTGGCACAAGAACACTTAAAAATTCACATTTGAAAAGCCCCTGCAGTTCGTTGTTTTGCATTTGCCAGCAAAACACATAAACAAAAAAAGTATTTACATCAAAATGCACAGAACAGGTGCATAATATGGAATTTCCCTGCGAGCCAGTCTTTCAGAACAATGTAGTTTTACACAATGGCATTTCCTAGAGAAATCCCAAACCACCCCAGGTTCTCCTATTGTCATTAACACAACACTCAATGTACAGTGAAATTCAGTAGTGTTGTGCTGAAAGTAACTGTAAAAAGCACCAGCTGGCTGTATTAGAAATGGCATCCTTCCAGGTCTCAAATGTCTTATTTATATACAATGGAATCCTTCCAGCTGTTTAATATTTAGGGCTAATAAATATAATTGGCAGTACTACTGCACAAGGGCAAGGAACACAAATACATATAAAACTACTTCCCAACAGAAAATCTCATTTCTTCTTAGATGATTAAACCAAACAGGGATACAGAGTTCTGAGCAGATTTTACATAGCAGACTTTTTTTTTTTTAATCCAAACAATATTTACTTGTTTTCTAAGTGCAAAACTGAACAGAAAAAAAAATCAAACTTAATATAAGCAAACATCCTTACTCCAGCTGCTCCTGGAGCAACGGGTCCTTCAACCAGTGCCTTGCACATGCCAGAAATAAAGATAAATTGGCAAAGTAGAAAGAAAAGAAACAGCAATGCTGGATCCAAACAACAGTCACACCACACCAACCCATCCAGAGGTGAGACTTACTCCCAACTCTGTGAAGGACAATTTTACCCCTCAGGAGCAGATTAAGCCCGTGCTGAGCAGGAGGTAAGCACAATGCAGCTGAGAATGGAAATGTAAGAGTTGCCCTGCAGCCATGCTGTAAAGTTTGTGTCCCTATTTCCAGCTTTGCAGCAGACTTGACAATGGCAAAGCTATCGCAGCGTTACCAAAGGGACACTGCAGCAAGTTCCTGCTGACTGGAGTAGTCTCCCTCCAGCTCCAGAGGATCATCAATTCCAAGGAGCCGGGCTTTTTCACAGCCATCTTCATGGACTCTGAGGAAAAACTCCAGGATCTCTGGCCTCCAACACCATAAAACCGTTAAGATCTCAACACTGGATGTAATCCTGTGCATAAAGGCAAGAACTGTAACTCTGCCCCTTCTGAAAGACCTTGATTCCATTGAAATCTTCAACTCCCTGGCACAATCCAGATGGGGAGCTAATCTAGATATGGAAACTTTTAATTTGGATGAGTGACACATAGCTAATGCTTCATAACTTCAGGTGAGGCAACAATTTAATATGAAAACTCACACAACTTCCATGACAGCTGGAGCCCACAATCAATCCCATAAAAGGCCGCTGAGAGTAATTACCATAATTTAAAGGTATTTGGGTTGTTTTGGTTTTAACTGTGTTCATATGGCAATGACCTTTAGCTGGGCAGTAACAAACTCGCATACCTTCATGTTTCCATCTTTAGAATAATTTCTTAACAACAACTTTAAGTAAGTTGTTATTAAGAACAATAACTCTAATGAAGAGGCTTCTTTTTCATTCATCAGTTTATGCTTTCATTGAAAACTGCATTAGAGAAAGTACTTAAATTACACCGTGATATTATTCTAAGTTGTCAATAAAATACATTTTTCCTCCTCAGGTAAATTCTTTATTCCTGTAGAATGCAACACATCTGAAATCCTGTCTCAGCCATCATACCTCACCCTTAATGAGGACAAGCCAAAAATAGTTATGAATATACCTGAAAAGCATAATATTCATATTGATTCCACCAATCCCTTGTTTGGGAAGTACTGCAAAAAAAAGGTAATAAATAAAAATAGCACATGTACTAATTTTTAAATATAGTTATCATATAGGGTCTTGAAAATTAAACACATGCTAAAATCAGACAAGAGTCATTATGCTTAAAAGGCTAAGTTAAAAATACCTCCAAAAAGGTGATTATTCTTTTGTCAACTGCTGAGTCAAAAGAGAAATGGTAATTATTATATTTTTACTGTAACTCTATGGAAATTAATTTCCTCACCATACAATTAGGAAAAGTTAGTTCTGTGCACATATTTCCAGGTATTCTAATTGAAAAATACATTTAATACAGGAACTCATATTTCATTGACATTTCATATTTTCTAAAGATAAATTTGTTTCAGCTGAACAAGAAGAAAGTAATTAGACTGGGAATTCTGGCGATAGTCCAGATATCTTCTCAGCCTCTGGCTGAGACCCTCTTGATTTCTCAAGGCTCTAAAACATTATTAAACAATTACTTTTCCTGTGTCAGGCTGGGGATGAAAGAAGAACTCATGCCTAATTTAATATGAAATAAATAAACAGAAGTAACTCAACCAGGATTTTAAATAAAGATTCCTGAGGAGCAATGGCATTAGCTGATTTTCACAGTTCTATAGTCTAGTAATAAATTGGAGATATAGTTTTATAAAAATTTTGTTTGTTATTTGATAACTTGTACACACTGGGAACTACAAAAAAGTATGCCATAAAAAAATGTGGTTCTACCTCTAGAAACAAAAAAAACCCAAAAAGCCCCACAAAAAAACTAAAAAATCAACCAACAACAAATAAACCCCGAAGAGTTAATCATACTTGTACAGCTTTCAGGTTCACTCAATTCCAGTCTTCAGTAAACAGAAGCTCATTTAAAACAGCTGACAAGCACACAAACACTTGAAAAAAAAAAAAATCTGATCACAGGTCATTGAAAACCCAAGAACGAGCCAAATGTCTCCTGGAATAGGATACATCCAATACTAAAAGGTATTGTCATATTTTGGAGAAGGCTCATAAAGAACCTCAAATTCAAATCTCATTAAGTAGGTATATTTGTGTACTTGCTCTGTGGGAGTTTGAGAGGCATCAACAGGAACAGAAACTCCTGACCTATAATCCTACTCACCAAATTCCTCCATTAGGCCTTGCATGTAAATATGAGGCTTAAATTTAATTTTCTAGCTTACTATGGTACAGTGGAGCACAAAGTGCTTCCAGAAATCCACTACACTAATTACTATCAGACATATCAATACCTTACTGCAGAGATTAAAAATGGTTCAGAGAATTACTCTAAAGAGTGTTCATTAGCTGTAATGCCAAAAATAAGTCCATATATTACTTTCATTTACTCGAGCTTCTTTGTCATAATGTTGGATATAAATGCACTCAATAGTATTGCACTGCAAGTTTTGTATTCAAACACTCAAAATTACCTCTTCTAGGTCCTGTGGTTAAAAAAGAAAGTTAAGCTTGCACTGCTCTCAGTAAGACACTGATTAGATGCAAGTGAAATCTCAAAATTAAAACAACTGTATAGTAGAGAGGTTTGTTATTTTTTAACACAAAACACCCCAAGTATAAATGGAAGCCTGCTGGGAATGTGCATCAATAAATGTGTGTTTGACTTGGTTCTCTGCATTTGGGACTGCAGAGAGGAAAAATTAAAAAAAAATCAGACAAGGATTTCAGTGTTTTATTTATTTAGCTGAATTGTGGCTCCAGAGGTGAAAGTTTACACAGAACCAGAATACAATGAGCCCCTGTATTTGCCATCCAGGTAGCCTTGCAAACGTAACCACATGGTCTTCCAGGATATCCTGACAATGACCTACACAGGAATGGGTGAATCACAACCCAAAGGAGGACAGGCAAACCAACCTTCACCCTATCTCCGGTCTTTTCCTGCCCCAAGGTCAGGGACTGTGTCAAATTATTTATGTTTCTGACAAAGACTGAGTTTCAAGACTCTGAGATAAGGCCATTACAGCCTTTCTGGTTGAGTTAAGTCTTTGAAGTCCCATAAAACAGAGAAAAAGATTACATTTTAATATACTTGGTTAGAAAGGCTACCATCTTTATGCAACACTCTTTCAGATCTTCAGCTTCAGACCCTTGCTTCCCAGGGTCCAACTGAACATGCTATGAGAGTGAAATTCAAAGCCCACAAAGAACCTGAGCTGTCAGGAATCCTTTCCATTGCTGGTATCAGAATTCTCCCCTAGAAGATGGATGGGACCTAGCGAGAAACCCAGGACATGAAAACACTTGGAATGTGCTTCAAGTGACAGGAAACAGGAAAAATTTGAGCATCACTGCTGATTTATAACCCATGAAATACAGCCAGTAACACAGATTTACTGATAGGCAGTGAAGTTCAGAAGTGCATTTCAGAGTTGGTTCATATTCACATATCCCAGAGCCAACTTCCCAGCTGGGAATGTTTTGGGAAATGAGAACTCCAGCTCGAACTGAACTCACATGCCACTTACAGCAGCAGAAAAAGAGATGGAGAACATGGGAATCATAACAAGAGAAGGTCTATTTTTGAAATCATACTGAACAAAATTATTGCTGATGAACCTCAGAGATGCAGCATCCAAAAGCAAAGGAATCAGGCAAACAAATAAACCATTAAATAAACATTATCTTTGACAACACCAAGCCTCATATTCCACATAACACAATTCCAAGTGTAAAGACTAACATTTTTGTCATGAGAACAGCAATTTGTGCCCCAAACATACAAAAAATGCACATTTGTTTATCCATTTCAGTTGTCAGGAAAAATAATTAAAAAAAACCAACAAAAAAAAAACAAACCAAAACAAAACAAACCCCAAACAAACAAAAAAGCCCACAACATACCTTTGAACTCACAGAAGTATTTTATGCAGGTGATGATAAATATACACCTTATACCCAGGAGTTTTATAATTTATGCATTAAAAATTCTGGAATATTTAAGTCTGCTAATTTTAGATGCAGTATTATTTCCTACTAAATGAGAAATTATGTCTGGTGCAATTACACTGCACCTATTTCACTCCATAAATAAGAACATTTACATAGAAAAATAATTTTGTTGCCATTATTGATAAGACAGCAATTATTTACTTAAATTGAATATAAAAAGTCAGTGGAAAATCTAAAAAATCATGTTTCACATGCCTAGATATAAGTTAAACATATTTAACATTTCATTCACTATATACAGAGATTTTGGAAAGAAAATAATAAAATTCATATGCCTACTGATACCACAGTTTTGGAAAAAATCTGCTTAGACTTAGAACTTCAGCTAAAGATAATTATGTGGGCAGAGTCCAAGAAGTTGAAAAGATAAGCTCTATTTTTTTAAAATAATAAGGCATAACTTTTTATTTACAAATATATATACACTTATATATATATCTATATACCACATATACTTTTTTGTATTTTAATTTGTCTTTAATTAAACCATTTTTGACCTCTATAAAAAGAGATAAATTGTTTGTATTTCTCTGTCTCAAAAGATGAGGATATTTTTCCAACTAGAAAGAAAACAAAAATACGGCTTTTAGGGAAATATAATGCAGGAAAAAGTATCAGAAACATTAGAGGGAGAGGAAAAGTGGGGACAAAATTATGTGAGACTTCCAAGAACAGGCAATAAAAGAACAGTGAATGACAAGCAAGAACTGAAGAAAACTGCTGCTACAATCAGAATAATAAAAAAAATATGCAAAATCCAATACAAAAGTGGTTATGATTCAGAAACTATTACAGACAACTGAGTCAAGGAAAGAAAGAAATTTGATCAAGAGACTTAGATATAAAGAGTGGGAAAAGCTAGCGCTATAAACATAAAGGTGTGTAGCAGATCTCTTCCCAGACTTGGAAATCTGGAGAAGAACCAGAAAAATCAAGGTCTGGATCAGCAATTAGATATAGATGTATAGATATATATATATATAACAAAGGCAAGAGAGAGAGAGAAAGGCAAATTCATGCAGCCTTCCAAAAGCTAAGAAGGCAACTCCTAATTAAATCAGAAGGCTGTGAAGGTGACAGAATATAGAGACAATATAATCATATTGTTGGAGCCAAGCTTCAGTCTGACTACAGCAAACTGGATAGCTCCACAGGCAGAGCATGACAATTTATATAAGAGTGATAATTTGCAATGTTCAAGATGGGACATTTTGGATACAAGCTTATATTTCTCAAGAGCATAAATTAAAATTCACTCTCCTTAAGAAATAACTCCTGTCTAGGTAAGGCAAATTAAAACAGTACAAACAAAATACCTGGCTAAAATTCTATCTCTCTGATGTCATTTTCATTTTGTGAAGAGTACAGAGATGTGCATCTGACCTCTAAGCACCGGGTGGAAAACCGAACTTGCACAGTAAGGGAAGTCATGGCTCTACGCAGCTGCTCTGTCCTACTCCTACGTTCTCTTTAAAGTGCTCATATTGGGAGCTGATAGGAGGAAAAATCCATCTGCATGTCAACCTGACAAAAACACACCAAAAATAAAGCAAAGGGAAACAAACCAACCAAACAAACAGCCTTAAATAAAGACACTGAAGTGGCTGTTATGATCAACAAGCATGAAGTGTTAATGCCAGCTCCTAGGCTAGGACAGGCAGAAAGGGATGGGCAGCAGGGAAAATCCTGAGGAAATATGGTCTGGTCAGCCCCCATATCCCTGTGAAGATAATTGAAAAAGTCATCCTGGGAATCATTTCCAAGCACACAAAGGACAAGGAAACCATCAGTACAACTCAGCACAGTTTCACCATCTTCTCCCATACCATGCCAACAGAGAATCTGATAAAACACAAGTTGAGTAGACAGGGAGGTGAACTGAAACTGAACAGCCAAGTTCACAAGCTTATGATCATAAAGTCTGGCTGGAGGCACCCCAAGAATCAGATCATGTTCAAAATGTTCATTAGTGGTCTGGGTGATGGGGCTGAGAGCACCCTCAGCAGCTTACTGGTGACACAAAACTGGGACGAGTGGCCAATATGCCAGAGGGCCAGGGGGACTTTGACAGGCTGGAGAAATGGGCTCAGGGGAACTGCAAGAGGTTCAGCAAGGGAAGTGCAAAGTCCTGAAGCATGGGAGGAACAACATGTTACAACTTTTACTTGGCAAAACTGGATTCCTGTGCTACATCATCAGCTCACCGTGACCCAAACGAGAGATGATCACTTCCGTAAAGAGACATCTAGAGCCACATAATTGCCTTCTAGATTGTTTTCCCTCCCAGAATGGCATCACTCAATACACATAGCAAGGAGGCAGTGGCAGATCAAGCACTGCTGCTTTCCTGCATAATTTACAGCCACCTCATTGTGATTCTCAGGAGAGCACCCTGTGTCTGGCACAAACCATTAGACCGTGCAGGTGAAATTGTCCATCTCAGCAGCAGCAAGCACAGCAGAAACATCAGGGAAACAGCCCCTGTCTGCAGGTGATTTAAGGTTAAATCAGTAACTCGGTAGCTGCACTTTGCAGCATCTGTGTAGGCACACAGGTCACCGAGTTGCTTCTTTAAATTATGGTGAGAGAGCTCCCATTCCAGCCAAGCATGAGAAAGCAGTGTGTACCCTCAATACCTGCGCAAGGCCTTTTGTTCCTACATAACAGCACTTCCCCAGACACCTTCTTTGATTCTGCAGACCCAACCAACACTTTCTGTTCCTCAAGCCTGTACCCTAAGGGCCCTGTCTCCTCCATCAGCAGGGAAGGTATCCTCACTCCACAGTAGGAACATGATTACTGTTAACTATTTCCAGGCGACACTTAGCAGCCACTTATTTAAATAATGTTAATTCAATCATGACAGCAATTCTGGAGTGACTGCACATGCTCATCCAAGGAGGGGTCAAACAAACTTATGTCACAGAAACAACCGAAAATCCATGCAAGTGTTACTGGTTTATGATCACAAAATACAGCACTAACTTAAAATTGAAGATTAGCGAGAATTAAAATTATTTAGGATGCACTAAATGACAAATAAACTGAGATTTACACAATAAAGGCAGATTAGCTGTGGAAAAAGAAACAGCTTTCAGAAATTCTTCCCTACAAAGTAGGTCACTTGAAGAAAAAAAAAAAAAGGTAGTTTAATGCTCCTGAAAGTGAGGTAATGGCACTTTTTTGTAGCAGACAAGTTCAGGAAAGTATTTTTACTGCTACCTTTATTACTTAAAAAGTGGTAGTACTGAGAAGGACCAATTCCATTGTGAAAGGCATAATAGAAATATGTAAGAATGACTCATCTCTGCCCATGAAAAGTTTTCTTTAAATGGTAGATGCTATTTTTATAGCATAGATTTGAGAGAGAGGGCCCCACAGGTCTCCACACAGAATTATCACAGCAGAAAGAATACAACATTTCTCAAAACAGAAGTTCATGTTTTATCAGACTAAAGAGTATCTGAAATGTCCTGGTTCAAAATAACTACAAACCAGAAAATTCAAGTGAACTTTTCTATAACATCCAAATACAAATGTCTGAGTACACAAATGGACTGAGTCATCCTTTAATGACATTATTTTCTGAAAATAGAGACCTTAGCTAAGAGGAGGGCAATCAAAACTACACAGAAATTCCACTGAAGTTGCGGAGAAAAGTTGAAACAAAGTGTCATAAGAACATTTGGCATAAAGTATTGTTAGTTTTCATGGGCTAAGAAACAAAAAATCAAAGAAGTCTGCTAGGAAAAAAAAATCTGGTGAGGTTCTTTGTCTCTACACCTGGAAAGGAAAATATTAAATATGACTCAGTGTTAAACATCTATACAAAAAACCCTGAGATCCAGGAAGTCATACCAGTTTAAGTTAACCTGTGTAATTTTTTTATACTTTTTATACTGTGTAATTTTTTTATACTTTTAGCCAGAAAGTTTCAAACCATCCAAAAATCTTACTCTTTCCCTGCAGGAGTACAATGCATTATTCAGCAGTCATTAAAAATAAATTTAAAACTTTCTGATCTCCCTGAAAGTTGGTAACTGCTGAGCACAACACATGCAGGAAATAGGCAAAAAAAAATATTCCCTATGCTAATTTTGTGTCAGCCCACTCTCACTATCCCATTTATTTTCCAATGAGGAAGAACTGGTTTCGTTAGAAATAACTTCTTGTGGTATTCTGTTGGATGTGTCTTTGCTTTTTTTCTGCTTGGCTTGCCCTTTTTTTTCCCATGGAGGAGTATGTGACAAGCACAACCCAGCAGCTCCCAGGTGATAGGAACCATTTGCCTGCTCCCTCAAACAGCAAAGCCTCTTTAAGTCCACTCTGCACAAACAGACCTCTAACAGCCCTGCAATTACCAGTAATTTCAATCAAGTGACCAAAGGAAAGGTTAACTTAGAGAAAAAGAAAGCATGGCAACTAATTAATGTGTCAAAGTAGCACTCTCTCTTCTATTAATGAAGCTTTAGGAAGGACGTATGTGTGATTTTTGTTGTCCAGGCTTGAGGACCAGCACTGAGTTAGATTAAATAGATTTTATTTACCTGAGTGTCATCAGCACCTGAATACCTTTGCCAGTGTCCCCTCCTGCCCGGCAGGAAACTTTGCCATGGAAACTGAAGCTGAGGCCAGTTACCCCAGAAGGAGCTCCTGACACAGCACTGAGAGGGAGACAGGATGAATCTGTTTTTTCTGCTTAAGGTCATTTAAAAAACACCAGAAAACTCACCCCAAAAGCACCACCCCCCTGCCCCAAAAAAAGAAAAACCACTAAAAAACAATCCAGAAAACAAAAACTCTAAACCTAAACAAAATCTATTACTTAACCCTCCCCACACACGCCATGCTCTGTGCAAATGTTGGAATGCACAAGATAACTTTTGAGGCAGCTATTATCATGCTTAGTCCAGAGACTGGCTGTGACAGCTTCAGATACTAACAAAAAATAAGTTTATCCACTTCAAAGAACATGTTCTTCTCCTCAATAAAGCTCCGTATTTGCACTCTGTTTGCATCTGGGAAAAAGCAGTACATTGTTCAACCCTGTTGCCTCAGAGAAATTATCGTTTTCAGTTGGTTTTTTTATGGAAAAGAGTACACTGAAAAAAAACCAATAACAAAAATATCAGTAACTCCAAATTACATGAAAATCTACCACAAAGTATTTTCCCAGCACAAAGCAAAATCCATGTGAAATACTGTTCAAAAAAATTACAGAAAACCCCAAACAAACATTTCTCCCCTTCTTACTCAGTATAAGCTCACTTCTTTCCCTCAGAAAACATCATTCACCCTAATTTGTTTCTATCCCAAAAAAAAAAACCATATCAAATATATTGAAGTGAATTGTGAAGACCAATTTCATAGGTAAAGAGTAAATTACTTTTGTTCCTATGGCCACCTAAAAATCCTGTTAGTTTTAGGACCACTGAAGAGTCTTTTAGGGCTAAATTATTTATTTATTTTAGTCTGGTAAGCTTCGTATTTCATTACATTGAAAAATCCAAATTTTTCCTACATGGCTACAAAAGAGAAGTAGTTCTCTCCCCTGAGCCCAGGATTCAGTTCTTTTCTCCAGAAAGCAAATAAGGCCTATAGGGCTCTAAGCTCTCAAATCATTGCAGCATCACTGCTTCTATGAGGGAAAAAAAAAACCCTCAAAACCAAAGAAAGAATACTCAAGAATGAAACTTCAGTTATGTACTTTCAATTCACCAATATTCACCAAGACTCACCTCTTCGGGTGGCAAGTGAGCCCGCTATGAACACATGCACAGAGGAACTTAAGTATGATCAAAAATCTCTAAAATATTTCTTTTTTATGGGCTGGGACAAAGAACAGCAGAATGGAACAGCTACAAACCCAAAGCTAACAGAACAAACCATATTTTAACAGAACAAGCATTAGACTGATGACGCTGCTTTGAAGGCAAGAGACCATGGGACATTTGTGGGCAATCTGCAGTTAGGATGTGAATCTAGGGAAAATAAAAATCACTTATTTCTGCCACCTGTAGAAGAGGCTTTATGATTCTGTGCAGCTTGAACAACTTAGAAGAGCTCACAACCTGTTTTTTTAGATTAATTCACTCCTTCCAGTTTGAAAAAGGGGCATTCCTCCAGTGCTCCAATAATCATCACCATTTAAAAATTATTGCACTGTCAGCTAGCACCTTCAGCTACCAGGATACACTGCCCTTGCCCCATCTCTCATGGAACATCCAGCAGAAATGGGAAACAGGGACAAGTCAAGAAGCTAGGTTTACCCTAGAGGTCAAACCTTGCTCTTGACATTGTGAAAAACAAATGTTGGGCTGATTCCAGATCTGCAAACTCTTCACGGAAAAGTATGGAGAACCTACTGAAAGAAACCATCCCCACCAGATCCTCAAAAAGATGAGAATGAAGAAAATAGCATCATTTGCCATTGAAATGTCAAACAACTGCAGTGTCTTTGAGGTGTGGAAATCCAGCTCTGCTCCAGGGTGCACACACATGGTGATACCACCTAATTCAGTGATTATACATCTTCTTTCCTACAGGACCTTTGAGTGCAAGAAGAATGGGAAATCGTGATGAATGGCAAGATCCTGCCTGGATTCTGATACTTTTGGAGAGAGAGAGAGTTTTAAAAATGTGTTCTAGATCCTTGCCACAGGTCCTCTTGATTTTGTAGAGTGGAATGCAGCATCCTCTTGGATCTCTCTTAGGACACCTGTTCTGCAGAAAGAACATCTCTCAGCTGCAGAAGTTGCCTGCAGGAGCTCAGCAGTCATGGGAAAAGGCAGAATCCAGAATGAAAGAAGACAAGAGAGGCTCTGAGCAGTCTGACTGTGACAGAAATTCAAGAGACTATGAACTGCTCAGGCACTCATTCATTTCACATTTCACTTCTGGCATCTTTGGCATTTAAGATAAAAATAACCTATTCTGGTTAAATATTTTGCCTGAGTGAACAACCTGCAAGGTGCATAAGCAGCATTTAATACTTGAATTTACATTTTTTTAAAAAAGTTTCTGGACTAAAGGCTCTGAGCATACAGTTATTCCCCATGTTTTCTTTCCCCAGCTTCCTCCCACATCAATACCAAGTAGCAAATCCAGAAACCACTGAGATGAAAGAACAAATAAACAAAGAACTTCAGTGATTTTAGGCAATTAGGACACAGCCCTGAGAGATGTTTACAAGAAAAAAATCTGATCATTCAAACTTATTATTAAAATAGAACATGTGCTACAAACAGAAATTTTGCTTGGATAGGCTAAAAATCTCCTCTAGATCCATATTCTGCCAAGGCATCCTCAACATATTAGAGTTCACTGCCGAAAGAGGTGTTTCTGGTGCAATATTAGGATTGGTGTTGGAAAAATCACTAGAGAAACATTAATTACATGTAGAAGCAGAAGGTTAAAGACAGCTAGAAGTTGGAAAACTTACTATATGCATTCTATTGCAGTTTGCACAGAGTTTTAAGTCCAATCAAATGCATAAAATGCTCGTCACCAGGAAACTTCTTTAAAACACATGTACAGCAGCAGTCAACAAGCTCAAAAATTTAAATCCTCATTATAACAATTTTACCTGAAGCATGTGCAAAAGTTAATAAACAGATCAACTCCCAGGCTGTCAGCTCTCCCAAGGTATAAATTTATAACTTGCATTTCAGTCAGAAAAATTTTTCTTTGGAGCCACATTTGTTGCAGAGAACTCTACTCATAATGTTATCATTTCAAGGTTGTGAGCAGAAGCCAAATAATCTCTGGATTGAGAGACTGCTGCTCACAGCTCAGTTATGGAGTCACCAACCTTGCACCTTGTTTTGATCCATTTATCTGGACCAAATTCAAAAGTACTAAACATTTTTCCACTAATCCAACAAGATAAAAATGTGTAGATGTCCAGAAGATAAGGACATATTAATTAAAATTAACTTCTTCCCTCTTCATTAAACACACCTAATTTCAAAAGAGCCTCATATCCACCTACACCTAAACCCATGTAAAGTGAACTATATAGATAGAAATGAGCATCCAAGCCAGAAAAAGAAAACTCCTCTGAGGACTTCAATAGCATTAACTAAGCTACAATGCAGGAATCTGCATTTTGTTTCTTTTCTGTTTTTGCTTTAGCTTTGCTCCAATAATAATACACAGCTGTATTTACACTGCTGAGCATTGACGTAGAATGTGCCTGCAACCTGTGTAAGATAAGCAATGCATCTTGCTGGTTTAACATTAACTTTTGGCTCTGCTGACCCGAGTTTTCAAAATGTCCCACCTTAATACCCCCTTCATTTTCTCAGCCCTGAATAGCTGCACACACAGTGTGCAGAGCTGTTTTGTGTTCACAATGCTGGAATTCCTCGCGGCACTTTGATCATGGCCCAGCGAGTGGTAATTTTCTATGTTGAACATGTCAGTCTGAAAAACAAGAACAAACTGTTCCCAGTCTCAGAAATCTAAAAACAAAAAATCCACAGTTGCCAAAGTTATCTGCTTCTTATCAAGATCCGTGTTTGGCACCAGATGCATTTGATTCATTCATCATTGTCAGTGCACTAGCACACTAATTATTTCAAATTGTTTCCTCAGGCAGAGGTCTAGGACAAATGCAAGCAAGCCAAAAATAGCAGTTATGAATAATTATGCATAATTTACCTCAAGGCCTGGGCCAGGCTATCATTAAAACTTCTTGCCACCTGTGATCCCAACTAATTGTGGACTATAAATTAGTTCAAGATTACTTTTTTTTCCTAATACAATGCTCACATTTAACCTGCCTATTAAAAGTTTTCTGATGCTTTAAAAATTCCCAATAAAATGTCAACAAGGTTCCCTTTTTTTTAACAATGCCTTTGTATTTCACAGTCTGACAACAAGTTTGCTAAAAGGGAAAACTTCAGAGACAAGGTCAGCAACCTCACTTTAAGACACTGCTGGTAAAGCTACTTAGAAAAGCACAACTCCTCAACCTCAAAGTAAATCCTGATGCTCCAAAACTAAAGCTGTTTCAGCCCTTAAAACTTTCCCTATTACAGTTCTGACCCCTTCTTAGGGCAAGAAGAGAACTTTCACAGCACTGACTTTTCTAACAACAACCAGAAGAAACTGGTAAAACACTTGCTACCCCAAATTCAGAAGTGTCTGTTTAATTTTACAGATCGCAAACTCATTCATTCCAAAGGGATCCAAAATGTAGATGCTTCTGCAGAACCAGAGACTTATTGCATTCATTGTAATGAACGTTCCTCCTATGTTCTTGTGCTGCTTTAACTATTCAAATTACAGGTTTGAAATAGAAACAGATGAGGAAAAAAAGGAAAACGCACCCTGAATATTTTCAGCAGAAGAAACACGTATCTCATTTTAAAAAAGTGTATGTACTACTGAAAATTCCTAAGCAGCACTCTCCAGTTTTTGAAAACAGCACGTGCTGNCCTCTCAGGGACAAAAATATTCCACTATTCGTGAAGGAACCAGACCAGGCAAGTTCTGAACCCTTTGGAGCTAAGGATATGTTTATGTGATCTTTTGTGACTTTCCTTAATCAAGACAACAAAAAATATCAGAACAGAGATTTAAAAAAACAAATAAAAAATTTAAAATGTAAGATGTTTTTAAAAAGAAAACACACAGGAAAAGATGAAGTCAAGCTGTCTTCTGGATAGCTTCTTAAAACAATAGTCGCAAAATAGCTCTGCTATTAAAATCAGATGTTCTTAAAATATTAATGAATTATACACATCAGCTCTAAAGCTGACACATACAATTCTGCATCAGTACCAGACTTCTGGCAGAAGACAAAGGAAGCTAAGATGTCCTAAGTTGGTGTTGGTGTTTCCAAAGTCTCCTAAACAGGAGAAAAAAAATTACAGCAGTGTCTCATCTCAGTTCTATGTCCAACCTCCTTGTGGTCAGTTCACTGTTATGGACCTTCTACCACTGAAGTTTGTTATTTACCAATCTCCTTCTGTTTGCTATAAGGAGTAAGGAAGTGCTCTGCAATTTGTAGAATAGTTATCTCCAGAACCGATATCTCTAGTATAGATATCTCCATAATAGGTATCTCCAGGTCCTTTAAGACTCAATTAATACAACCATGGAGGACTAGGTTCTGGAAATCAAATGACCTCTTTGACTTCTGTTTTCCACAAGAAAAGGCATAAACTCATCTTTCATATCTATTCTGTCCATCACACAACTCTTCTGTTTGAGGTATAGACTGCTAAATGCTACTCAAAGCAGAAATATTTTTATGAACAACTCAAAAGCTTTGTTATGAGAAAAGTTTTCACAACTAAAACTAATAGGTAAACAACATCCAGATATTGCTTAGAAACTAATGAAATCTCACCACAAAACAAATAAATATAATGGATTATACTATAAACTGCACTATAACATCACAGTCATCTAAAATAAATTTCTCTCAGTAAATTTCATCAAAATAAACACACTCATTTTTCTAACTACAACTGTAGTGGTGCTGTTACATTATTTTTCTTACATAGGCCTCTACTTTTTTTTTCCAGGCAATGCTGTACTCAAGTAGCTTCATTTCACATCTCTTCCATGTTACACCCTCAAATTATTTGTCATAAAACATCTGCTTTGAGCAAAACAGCATCTAGAGAAAAAAAAAAAAGATAAAATCCTACTCACTGCACTTGCCAAAGGAGGGTAAGAAGCACAGGACAATGAAGTATCAGGTATTGATGACAAAGCGGAACAAATTCAGAGATTCTGTGAACTGTGGTGTCAGTTACCCACAGCAAAATACACATAATTCAGGGTGAAAAGAAACAAATAAGCAGACTATCCCCTCACCCCATCCGGCTGTTTTATTTCATAGCAGGACAGCAGACTGCGATTCTCTTTTCTAGGAATGGCTGGAAAATTGCATTCCAATTCTGCATGGCTCTGCTGCCTTCATGAACCATGGCCCAGACTCAGGCAGCTCCAAAGTGCCCAGGAGGGGATTGGGGGAGTTTATCCTGTGCAGGAAGCACAGGGCCAGGAGGAACACTGGGACAAAGGGACAAAGCCCCACTCAAATGCAAAATTTGCCAAAACCTTAAACTGTTTGGGGCTTTTTATCTGCTAGCTAATTTTCCATTCTCATTCTCCCCCATCTGCACTGCAGTTCCTGAGTATGGTAAATCTCTCCCTTTTTTTGGGATGTATAATCTCTTTTAATATCCTGCACTCTCTTATCACGCCACTGTCCTCCCCTGTAATATACTATCCATAAATTTTTCACTTGATATGAACTTTACTAGCTATGGAAATGACTGAAAAACAACATTAACTATTTTGTTCTGACAAAAATATTCTAGGGAGGCTCACGCATGTTCTTCACACGGAAGCAACATCTGGGTCATGCAAATTTAAAAACAGAATAAAATTATTTTAGTCTCAAACTCTAAGTCATAAAAGGCACAACACCAAAGATTATTCTTTGTTTGATTTACTGATTTATGATATACATTAACTTGATCATTAAAGGAGGTGCATAAGCAAATCACATCAAGTATGTGTAATAAAAAATGCTAAAACTCAAAAATGTGATGTGACATTGTTACAGCTGATAAATATATCAGCCATAAACACATCATGCTCATGGCCTATAGATCCTATGCCACAAACAAGAATGAAACTTAAATTTGGTTTTGTTGAGGTGTTCCATAATGACATTTTAAAAAGACCAGTAATCCTCTGTGTTAAAATGCAGTTCTTTCTAAAATGATGCAGCTCGCTGACTGAAATGTTTAAATTTTGCTCCCTTTTCCAGCTCCTTACTCAGATAATTCCACCAAACTCAAACAATTGTATTTGCTAAACTGCAAATCTGGCTTGAGTCAATTCCAACTACGCTTCCAGCTGCTAAAGTAGTGTGGTGCCTTTCAAAAATTGCAATTTATTTTTCATGTCCCCAGCATTCCACCTGTCTCAGCATTCCACTCTACCCAAATTCTGCGGGACACTCTCATGCAAAGCAGGCCAATGATCCCAATTTGTCACACTCAAATATGTGTATTTCTTAGCTGCAAGTTACTGTTTTGACAGACTTTTGGGGAGGTCTAATGATGTATCTTACGCAGAACTCTTCTGCAACTGTAGGTCCAATATCCTCTTAAAATTCCTATGCCTACAAGCACAAAAAGCCAGAGGTAATATCATCAAAAACTGAGATTACCCTCAGTTAATGTCCAAATGCTTTCCAAGTTCACAAGTTTATACAATAATTTGAATTTATGTGGTTTGATGACTTTTCACTTGTTTGAAACTATTCAGAGTTGAGGAAAAAAGGCAATAGAGTTCAAAGAACACATAGACAAAAAGTAAATAGTAGGAGGTAGAGGAAATTATCACCTAGACTTTAACTCTGCATACCCAGTAAAACTGTTGTACATGTAGCCATCCATTAAATCTTATTTTGTTATAAATATATATATGTATATAAATAACATGTATAAATAACATGTAAATATTTATATGTATATAAAACTTCGGAAGCAAGAGATTTAATGAAGATCTAATTTCTCAAAAGGAGGAAAGTGGTCCAGGCCAAATCAGCCCATGCCAGTGAAACAGAATGAGTTCCTCAAAATAGAAAGGTTGGAATGTTCATTTATTCACAGTGATAAAAAGGTAGGAAGTAGAGAAATAAAGAATAACCTTTAAGAGCAATAAGAAAGTAGTCAAGCCCTGTTAGGCAGATATCACATTGCACACAGTCAATACACTGCAGTACAAAATCAATGACTATCAAATTAATTTCTTATTCACTCTTGTACCATCAATCACAAAGGACTCGGTATCAATACAATGATCTGGTCTATAGCCTTCATTTGAATTAAATATAATTATTTTAATACTGGCTGCTTTCTTTGGGAATGGTAAGGCTTCCTTGATTTGTAGGTGGTTGGGGTTTCTTCCAGTAAAACAAAAATCTGATTTCCACAAGTGTTTCCCTCAGTTTACATAAATTGCATTTGGCTGTTCTGATAAACCAGCAGCAGAAGGTCTTGTTTAATAAATTTAAGTTTCTTTTCGATGAGTCTTTTGAAATTATCATGCAAACACTAAAAATACAAACTTGTTTGCATGAAGAAAAGACAAGATTTGTACAGCAGGACTAATAAAAAACCTTGAAACTGTCAGGACTTAATACAACTCACAGATAATAAGTATCTACTGTAAAGCTATGAAATATGTTTTCATGCACAGAAAAGGCGGCATACACTATTAAATGTATATAAATTTGTAGAGCTTTTTGGTTTTCAACTTTGGTATCAGGCAAGAGTGAGTGTGTGCATTGCTATAAAATATTTCCGTTTGTGTAACCTTCATAGAAATAAAAACACCACAGAGAACTTCTATTCTGTCACAGAGAACTTCTATTCTGAAATTGTAGGCAAAGAATTATTAGAATTTTGCTTTATACTGTAATATCTTTGACCAGGATGCTGCATTTATTTTACCCATTACAGTACCTACTGAACCGTCGAAAAAGAGACTTAAAAAGAAAAAAAAAAGAAAAAAGGGAAAAATGCTGCTATGGAAGGAATCACCCAGCACATAGCCCTCTGGAGAGAACAGACCATGCTGGCCTACAGACCCCATAGCATGAAACAAACACACATTCTGTTCCTGGTTTAATAAACAAGACCAAAAAAAATAAACTGTAAGCCATGCCTGTTTCTTTCTCACTTTGCAGCTTGTTCATACATGATTATATATTTTAAAGATTACATCCTTCATTTTTCCTTCTTCATCCTTCTTCCTGAACTTCCTCTTGGTCTCTTCCCCAGTTCCATCCTCTTTTGCTCCTTTTTAATACCTATTATATTGTGATTTCCTGTTTTTCCCTTTATCCCTGTTCATTTCAGTGCACAAAATGTCAAGTGGCACCAAAAAACTTAATTCTAAACTATTCTTTGTCAGCTATCCAAACATCATCTTTCTTGCATTATTCTTTTTTACACATTTTTAGAGATTTGTAGACACTGAAACAATGTTTTTAACCTAATTTTGGTTTTATACAAACTCCACATTAATCAAATTTTTCACGGTTACTTCTAAGATTCTTCACTTCTTCTTTTTATCTGCCCATTTTCTCTCAGATAATACAATATATCTTTATTATTTATTTTGACCTTTTGGCATTCTTACTTTATTATCATTTTAATAATGTCATTAGTCATTCCATAACCTTTCCAGTTGCCCAGAATACCATACCCATTGCTCACACCAGCCATCAGTGGTTACTTATTACAATTCTGCATTCATTTTCTTTTCACAACAAAGGCATTTACAGTCACACTGAACCAATGATTCCTCTTCAGACACTGACTCCACCTCTGTCCTTTCCAGCCATGACTTTGTTCCACAATGTCTGTCCCAGAATGTGATGCCAAAATGTAATTGATATTCATTTTAGTTCATGCGTTTACAAAACATAACTCACATTTAGAATGCCAGAGGAAGGAAAAAAATCCGAACACAAAACCTTTACACTAACTCGTCTCTTTGTTATGTTCAGTGTAGGAACATGTACCTACATTAAATCATACTTTACTCTTAGTGACAATGGAAATTCAGCACATTTCCAATTTGAATATGAGCGAGCCATAGACAAAGAGAAATAAATCCCTGACATAAGTTCCTAAATAAACTTGAATCCTAAATACAACACATTGCAAGCGGCCATGACAAAAACTGTTTACATGTGGTCACAGCACTGCCTTGAAACCAACTGGGGAAGCAGGTTAAACAAAACTACATCACATTTGGCCGGTGTTTGTAAATACCTCTACCATGCACCAGTTAAAAAGCATATGGTTTAAAAAAGTTCACTTCCAAACATGTCAGAGGCAATTAAATATACAGTTTATGTTAAATAGGGCGGCAGATATAACCCTGCAAAATTTTGGCACATCAGCATTACAAGAATCCATGAACCTTCAGTTCAGACACTTCCTTGCTCCACTGTTGAATCTTGTTTACTTCTCAAAGGACATAAACACAAACAATTATATATTTAATGCAAATTATATACTTAATAACAGATTATATTACTCTTTTACACTTTCTATATAGGAACCTGTCATTCTTCAGACTAAAAGACAACTCTGAGTCAAGTAAAACTTTTTGTATTTTCTTTGGTCTGTCTTCAAATTCACCACTTCAAATTTCAGCCTGTGTAACACAGATTGCAGGCCTTTCACTTTGTGTCTCTATTAATCGTGGTTTATTCCAGTAAATTAGCTCTATGGGTTTAATGCTGCCCTCCACCTTCTAAATCAAGACATTGCAATAGTGCAGTCACATGCAACAACTGATTTTTCAAAAATGTAGCATGCAAGACATGTCAGTTTTCCTGAAATCTTAATAACACCAACATTCATCATTTACTATTTTCAAAATCTTTTCCATTTGCTCAGCTTTTTCTTCCACTTTCTTTTTTTTAATACAAAAATCCCAAACTCCTCAGGAAGTCAGTGTATTGTGGTGTTGCCACAAGACACCCTCTGCTTGCTGCAGCACAAGACAGACACTGTTCCCAGTCTACAGGAGTAACAATTCAGGACTGCTGTGGCTCTGGCAAATCAACCCATTTGCACTTGGGCTGCACATTTATTTTGTGCATTACCTCACCACCTCTGCCTGTCCTTCATCCAAACAACACTTTTCTATAAGATCTGATTAACATTCACCCTCTGGATGTTTTCATTGTAAGAGGATGTTCTAATCTGAAAACCATTTACTTCTGAATACACACTGCTGAATTACAGTGCCATCAGCAGAAGCGCAGCTCAGCTTCTCCTCTAAACATTTCTTCAGGCTGAAACACATCTACAGAAATGCACTGCAGTTCAAACATTTATTACCAGGTTTCAAAGTAAAATTAAATTACCATCACAGATACATTATGTTTATTAATAAAGTGTCACAGAAATATTAGTGAAAGTTAAACAGGTAACACAAGGATATCAGGGAACATAAACGCTCAAGTTCCAGTAGCAGTAGTTGGCTGTGCTAGGTTACAGATCCCATAAGTCTGATGGAATGCACTACACATGATATATCAAACTACACAGTCAGGAAGAAAATTAACTTCTGATGCTCTGGTTAGGATTGTAATTCTAGTGAAAATTAGACAGGTGAGGATCCTGTTTGTTTGAACTCCAAGAGTGTTTACAAAGGTACACAAAGGCATTGATTTGAAAAGGCAACAGGCAGAAATGTCACTGCATCAATCTCTGAACGTCAGAGTCTCAGGGAAACCAGGAGTTAAGCCAAGCTCTATCCCTCTAAAGAAGCCAAAGGATCCTGTTTTTTCTCTGGAACATGAAGGTTGTTGTGGCATCTTTATTCCCTACTGTCACATGGGAAAGAAGTTCCAAGCCTTCCAGATAGAAGGCAGAGAAACAGCTCCATAAGCAATTGAAATCCAGGTTGCTTTCTGGAGATTTCACTCCACTCTAATTCTTCACTCACCCTCACACCTGACATCTCTGCACACAGACCTGAATGTTTAATGTCACTATACCCAGAGCTCTCACCCTCAGTTCAGCTCCCACTATTCCTTAAGCTCTTTTTTTTTTTTTTTTGGTATCCACTTTACCCACAGAAAACATTTAGGATTTTTTAACAAAATTACCCCCACAAACAAAAATCCAAACAAACAAACCAATTCCAACCTGAACAAACAAACCCCAAAACACTCAATTTCCAAAAAGCCTTTCTGTTACTGAATCTTTAAACAGACAAAATCTCCACTATGAGCAGAAAATAGTATCTTAAGATTTTTGGCTATCATGGAAAGAGCTATTAAGATTGGAAAAGGTCTTGAAAACATTCAGATTTTAGAGACGCATCCCTCCTATTATAAGAGCTTTTCAATCACAAGTTAGTTTAAGGCCAGGCTTCTCATTTTTAGGAGCTGTGAAGATGTAAGTCACACTGTGCTGTTATCTTTCTTTTCAAGAAATCCCTCCAGAACCCATTTAGCTTGTTAAATCCCTGAGTTGTATAAGGAATGTAAACTAAACTGCAGTGTTGCTGTGAGGTGTTTCTAGACTGCAACACTTGATCAGTTACACAGATAAAGCACCCACATCCTTAATTTATCTCATTCTTGGATATTTTTCCACCATTCTACTAGGGGTTTTCCACATTAACCTCCCCCCATTAAGGAAGCCAGGATAGCAGTGAGGATGGCATCACACCTAATACTAAGTTCAATACCAAGTTAGAGGACAAATACATTGCAAAGACACAGGGATTGTTCAGTCTTGTAAAAAGAAAAAAGCTAAGGAATGATCTCATCACAGACTGCAACAACTTGAAAGGGAGTTAACACAAATTCTCTTCAGTAACAGCAGATGGTGTAAGAAGAGGAAACAGCCACAAAATGTGTCTTGAGAAATTCAGGTTAGGTATCTGGCAGAATTCTACCCACTAGAAGCACTGAAACAGGCTGCCTGGAGGGGCTGTTGTTATCTCCAACCTCAGACTCCACGATCCAAAACCAAAGCTGCTGGCCTGATAGAACCTTAGCAATAATCCTGCACGGAGCAGGAGACTGGATAGAGTAAATGGCCTCCTGGCAACTCTCCTAAACAACATTTTAATTTGTGTCCAGTAAACTACATCTCTGAAAATAAGACACATTTCAGTACAACATATTAATGAAGATTCCAAGTGAAAAACAGATTCTGATTTATGCCATTCTGCATAACCCTGACTCATAACCAACACTGTCACCTTCTCTCATCAGTCATAACTTTTGGGTGAATTAACTTAAACCAGCTTAATTCACTATAATGCTTTTGCTGACATTAACGAAGGCTGAACAGGCAGTAATTAAAGGATTAGTGGTCAAAATCTATCATTAATATCCCAAGATAAACAATTGATACAGAATATTAATTCATACCTTTCTACTCAGAAAGTGCAGCATATAAACCTAGACATCTAATTTAGAAACTAAGTTTAAGCTACTGCAAACAGAAACTTTCCTCTAGATTTAAGAGATTCACTTTGGGGTTAGGCTTTTATTTTGTTTAAAAACAGGAACACAGAGCAATTCAATTTTTCTTTTTTTCCCCCGGAGTCCAACTAAAATCAATTGTCAGGCTGTTAAGGAAGGATGGTGTTGACTGCCCCTCCTTGTCTACTGCAAGAGCACACAAACCACATCGCAGCACAGCACTCATCCACAGCCAACCAGCAACCAAATCACTCGGCGTGTCACAGCTGCCCTTTGGGGCCTCTGGAAACCCAACAGCTGGAAATAAAGTTTGAGTAATCGCAGTTAGGCAGGAGAAACCAAACCACAGATGAAATGGCCAGATGTCACGGAGTAAAACTCTGAGATTTCATCACCTTATTATGTGTAAGATTGTATCTACACACGGTGCAGAGAGCCCTTAGCACCACACAGCCCTCACTGAGCTCGCCGCTGATTAAAAGCAGAATGTGAGTACAAAACATGAGTTTCACCGTAACACCTTCTGCTCCAAACACCAAACCAAGGGCACCAAGAACCGAAGCACCGGCTGCTGGCCGAGGTCTGGAGCTGGATCTTATCCAAAAAGACCCAGAGCAGCCGCCTAAATCGGAGGTAGGAGGTGCGGGACAGCATCTCGATGCCCGCCGCAGGGACATCGCCGCCTGTCGGGACACACAGCGGGGATGGGAGGAGGGAGAGGGTGTGGGAGGCGGGATCTAGGGCTTGGCAAGCGGGATATAGGGCTTGGGAGGCGGGGATGCTGCTCTCGGAGCGAGCCGGGCTGTACAGTGCGGACTGAGTCCCCGCCGCTCCCCGAACACCGACAGCAACATCCCCGCTGGGCACGGCGTTATGGGGACGCTGTCCCGGCTCCCCGCCAAGCCAGGGCACCCAGCGGGATGCCGGGGGCCGGGACGGGCCCCTCACCATCATGCCGATGGCACACTGCTGTGCTCGGGCCGCAGCCGGTCCTTGTGTGCCGTAGTGTCCCCAGGCCGGGCTGAGGGTGTCCGGAGCGGGCAGGGGAAGGGCAGCGGCGCCCCTTGGGCCAGGAAGCCCTCCCCGCACCGCCCGCAGCCAACCCTGCCAGCCACTCCGGGCCAGATAAAGCCGGCGAAATTAGGAAATTAATTACCACAATCTTCAGGCTATGTTCACAAACAACTCCAAAAGACTGGGGGAAGAGGTAAATTGAGCAACGCGTGTCTCCTGCTTTGAAACATCCTGCGCGTCTCGCAGCTTCACCCTGCACAACCATCCTTCTTCCCCACTGCCCAATTCCTTTTACAAGCATTTTATACCGCAGAAAATACTCTTCTAGAACTACAGCAATCTCACGCGGAATGCTTACAGATATTTGGGGGCAAAAAGAAAGAAAATCCAGAATAAACTGCCTACCCAAACTATTGAGACCATAAATATAACCACAGGAAAGTTATCAGGAGAAAACATTTATTGGCATTTTTAACTGGGGACAGGAGTTGCTTGTCTTGCAGACTTGATGTTATAAAAACAGTCTTCAAATCAACTGCAGTGTGCCTCTGTTGCATAATGTTGCATTTCATGACAGTCCCTGTATTTGCTTTGTTCTGTTCTGGTTTATGCAAGTAAATTCAGCACAAAAGAATAAAATTATGAAGTAAGCGTTTCTTTACAAAATAAAAAATACCTCATGGCAATGAGACCATTTGAGAGAACTTCTCGCAAATGGCCTGGCTTTATGCTGACAGAAATAAAATTCTGCTCATGAGGAGAAGGATGTTGCTTCTAAGCTTTGAAAGTTAAAAGGGAAAGCTGGAAGCTGAAGTATATGCATTTCCAATTTTAAATAAGATCTTTATTTAACTCTTGGAACAAAAGCCAAAACTTCCTCTTTCCTTTTTCTTCCTTTCTTTTGAAACCATAGGAAACTGATATCCAACCTTCAGCGATCTTTTTAACAAGAAATAAAAGGGCTGATGAGGCTAATGAAATACAGGGAGGACGTCCATATTTTTCATTATTAAAATATTGTATAAGGACATTGCCCTTATTTCCACGATGTTTGTTTTCCTGTACTTTTTCTTTTTATCGTTATAATTATTTTTAACGGAAATCTCACAATTTGAAGTAACATAGCAAAAAAGTAGAAAAAAAGAAAAGCCTCCCTCCCTTAAGAATAATCACTGAAACTAGCACAGTTTCTACTTTAGATCAACTGAAAAGCTGTTTTAAAAAGTACCAAAACACAGCACCATTTTGATCACATTGAGTTTTTCAAATGAATGCAATTCAAATGAATGCAATGTAGACTATAATAATAAAAAAAAAAATTACAGTGCTCCAATTTAGAAAGGAAGGCATTGTTCTCTGGTAACAATTCCTAACAAGATCAGAGATGCATGAAATTCTGAAGTAATATGTTTAATCTTTTTTTTTTTTCTCTAAGCATTTCCCTTATTTCTTTAGTCAGCTCCACTAAAGTTTTTTGATTTAATCTTCCCTTTTAAATGCATGCTTAAATGCAAGCAGCAGAAGACAGTGCACAGATGAAACACATGTCAAAACCAGATAAAATACACCAAAAAATACACTGTCACTGACTACTCATACACTGCTTCTGAAAATAGCAACAAAACTCACATTTATTCAAAATCAGTCAGGAATCTAACAATATTCACAGAGTTAATGTATTTTTTCTGGTTTATCTCACAGCTTTATATTTCTACATGAAAGTTCTGTCACAAAGGGGAAAAAGTACAATATAAATAATTATCTTTTTTACTAATTCAGATTTTGTGTAAAATCAGCACCCACAAACTGAAGAAACCACCATTGCACTCTGATTCAAGGCTGAGTATGAATGAAGATACTTTAAAAAATTAAAAAATTGGGCAGATTTTTATTTGTCCCTCTTCAAAGCAAAATCATTCACTTTACAGCAAAACATTCATATAGAGTTTTATTCCAGCAGGAGGAAAACAAGAAGTCTAAAAATGAGAAACAGCACATGTTTGATTACAGAAAAATGAAGGTAAAAGGAAAAACTTATGAAAGCTCTAATTTTTTTTTAATTTTCACTATTTTGAAAAAAGGAGAATAAAGTGAAACAAATACACTTTCAGTGTACCCCAAAAGCACATACTGAAGTGAAAAAAATGAGCACATTAACCAAAAAAAATTACTTTCTCCATCAGTCACTCACTGTAAGACAAAACAAAGTCTATGAATCACAAAACCGGGATCCCAAGTGGTTCATTTGACTTGCAATCATCACAATACTCTGCCTGCATTTCAGACATGATAAACAAATTGTGGAAGGCAGGGTAACAGTATGAGGTTGTAAGGAGACCAGGACTCAGGCAAAACAGATAAATCTTGATTTTAACAGAACACATTGTTTTAAGAAGTACTAAGGAAATTCCACTGCTAATGGATAGGAAAAAGAAAGTATATAGCGTAACATGATTGTTTTCATTTTTAAAAAAAGGACTTATTTTTTTATTTTACAAAGATATCTTTAAGTCTTTTGCCTCATACCAATTGTTTAATATCACTGGGTGCACTTTGAAACTCACTTTCCACAACCACTTAGTAATTTCAGCAACGCTGCCCACTTTTATATACAGTACTGCTCAAAAGTTCTCAAGTTTGGCGTCAGACAAAAAATGAACAAAGGCTAAGATGTCAATCAGCATCAAAACAACCATAAAATGAGGTGTTTGATAATTTTTTGTATTTTTGTTGGCCAGTTTTGAGGTTTTTTGACAGCTCAGCTGCCCTGAGATTCTGCAGTGGTGGGAAAATGTGAGATTTGTGCAAAGAAAAACTTTGAGTGTGCTCAGCTGAGGGGAAGGCTGAAGCATGACACAAGGAAACCCACTGGCATTAAGGACTACTAACAAAAAAAAACCAAACCAAACAAACCCAAACCTTCCACAGAACGGGATGCAATTAACAGCAAGACACAAAGCTGCAGGAAAACAAACCTTGTGGAAATATTTATTAATCTTCAGAATGTCTTCTGCATTAACAGAGAAACTTTCCAGTCACAGTGGCCTGAGAAACTGATTCCTGAACAACATTTATTTGAGAGCACCTTCATCAGAGCCAGCATGTACCCTGCACAAATTCTCCTCTACCTTCACCTAGTCACAAGGGACATCTAAATGCTTATGTAACTCAGGCTCTTCCGCAGTCCGTCTGTCCATGATATCCCACAAAAAGAAAAGACCCAAAAGTTTTTACAGTTTGCCACACATTAGCCAACTATTGAAAGCAGAACAAATGAAATCAAGGAGGCTGCCAGCAGCCTGGGCAGGCAGCAATGAAACCTAATGTGACAAACTACTTTCAGGCTTTTGAAATATAAGAAAGGAGGCATTTTCCTCACTTTTTCTTGGAGGTTTTTTTTTTATTCTAACACAATTTTTGTTTGATGGAAAAGCTCTCATTAATCTCAATCACTCAGGCTCTAGCCTGCCCAGCACAACACCAGCTATTATGGGAGTAGGGAATGTTACCTTTCTCTCCTCAAATACTGATGAACCAGTTTCCATTACTGAGATGATAAGCTTGATTTGCTGAAATGACCATCAGAGTGACCACTAAGAAAAAGATAGGTTACCCACACTAGAATTCAAACTACATGCCCAAAAGTTTAAGGTACTGAGTATGGCTGGCTCTCAAAGAAATCTAGTGTTTCTGAGGAAACTCGGAGATTTAGAAAGCTGTCAAGATCAAAGACAGCATCATTATTTTACCAATCTTTTAAATTTTGCCTGCATTTTACTACCTTTCGCCATGTACAGAATTCATTAAGTTGGGTATTTTTTTGTGTTAGAGTTGTTTTTGCTGTGTTTTGTTTTTCCTGACTTGGTTTGGCTTCTTTTTTTTTAACATCTTTTACATGACAGTAAAAAGATGCCACAGCATTCCCTCTCTAGCTGCAAATAAAACAAAAGTGATTTCTGTTACTTTTCTACTGACTACATGGGAAAAACAAGACCAAAAATTTCAAGTCCAGAAATTTGACTAATAAATATGTAAAGATTGAGTCACAAGCTGCGTGACTGCAGAACGATAGATTGAGATTATGTCATTAATGTGTTTATTTTTTAAAAATGACACCAAAAAAAACATGGAGTAGAAGTCAGATACATCCTTCTCCCTAGAAAATGATGCTGAAACCAATACAATTCCTCCCATGAATATGCAGAGCATAGTTTAGACTGTACTCCTTTTGTCCTGTATGAATTATCCATCACATTTCTATTGTATATTATTAGTGACTTGCTTTATCCTCCCAGCCCCCACATCTGTGCTGCTGTAATTTATGTGAATTACAGTTAATGATCATTTGCATTATGCTTAATCAGCATATCAATAATATACTCTGCACAGAGTAAGTAGCTCTTCTTTCTTTCCCTTTTAATGAAACCTATAGAAATGGAGCTGGGGTTTGACTGATTGGCATGACAAAAAGGTTGCCTGGGCAGGTGCTGGGGATGGTGGCACAGGACAGAGGCCTTGTGGCTGCTGCCAATCATGCTCAAGCATCAGAAAAACCCGCTATTATATTTTCTAATTCTTGTGCCTTGCTATCTGGAGGGGCCAATGCTTTGTACTAATGGGGTTTTAATGAGCTTGACCAGATCAGTGTTCCTGGAGCCAAGGCTGTGGCTGTGTGGGATGGTTCAAGGAGAGATCACATTCTTCCAGGGTGATATGACTCACCAGAGCCTAACCACTGCCATTACAGTGTGCTCATGTGGGACACACAAACCCCTGAATACAAATGAGCTACAAACCTTGACATGAATATTCAGGAATTTCTGGAAAGCTACTATTACATATGCCAAAGTCGAGGGCAACTTAAAGGAATAAAGAAGAATCCTTGAATGCTGGAAACTAGAGAAAATCCATTTGGGTCATTTTGCAAGAAATGAATCAATATCATATACCAACAGGATAAAATTATTAACCTAGTAAGAGCGTTTGTTAAACACTTCAGTTAAATTATTTTTAAAAACTCTGTAAGTCACCAGCTTTGGTGTACTGCCCTTTAGGTGAACACTGCTGCATGCTCAAGAGGAACTGGCACACCACTATTCACATTTGTGAGTCACAGCCTCCAGTGTAGCTCTTATCAGCTTTACCTTGTAAATCACTGCTCTGCTATTAGCAATCTTTCAATATGATGAAAGATTCACCTTTATTATAATGTTTTTCCACTGAAGTTTA
Source organism: Anthoscopus minutus (assembly GCA_013399455.1). NCBI lineage: Eukaryota > Metazoa > Chordata > Aves > Passeriformes > Paridae > Anthoscopus > Anthoscopus minutus. Next base: position 35,497 of record VWYI01031310.1, on the reverse strand, counting down.
AGTTCATATTTTAGTTAGCTCAGAGACAGACAGCCATATTTAACAGGTTTAATTAATTGACTATAAATAAAGGGCTGTAAGAAGAAGGCGCCTCTCTCACATGATGTTCAAGTTGTCACCATTTTACAGCAAAATGTCAGTTGGGATAGGATCAACATTGTTATTTCTATACTTTACACTTATATTTCAATATGCAAGCTTAAAATTTCAAGGTATTTTGAAGATGACAGTCTAGAGCCTTAGTTTCTTCCAAAAAGAGTCACAGCATATGATCCACATTAATTACGGCCATGCGATTTTTGACAAAGACTTTCATTAACTTGTAAGAACATCAGTGAAATTCCATGACTCAGTTTGGCTTCGATATGGCGAGGATATGGCAGTAAATAGGAACAGCATGTACAAACACACGCAAACAACAAGTTGGGCTGGATTTACCTGACAAAAACTTGCAGAAGCCAATAAAATTGGCCTTGACAGGTCCAGGGGCCCTTTTTGGTGGGGTAATGCAGCACATCTGTTTTCCTTATAGCCCCCATGACACCCTGCATCATTCCCTACCAACTGCTTTAGGCATCCAAGGCAGGAGAGACACAGCTGCAGGGAGCAGAGCAGCAGATCTGCACAGCTGCAAGGAGCTGAACAGAGCAGGAGAGCAAAGCAGAGGAGCAGTGGGAGCTGGGAGAGAAAGGCTTCACAGAAAAAAAATAATAAATAAAGCAAGTGAAAACAAAAAAAAGCCCAAAACCTGATGAGCTAGAAATTACTGGAGAGTTCCCTCTTGGACATCCTGTTTAGAGACGTTTCTTGTTGGGAAAAGTCAGCAGAAAAAGCCACTAGGAAGAAACCTGAACCCTCTTCCCACTTCTTTCCCATGAGAATGGAACAATTTTATCCAGAGACACAGAGAGAGATCCTTACATAAACTCAAGGAATGAACCAAACCTTCATCTTTAAATACTGCTGAACACCTGCATAATGCTTAATATCAAGAAGGCACAATTTAAACATTATCAAAGGTATTCCATGAGGCAGAGATGCAAAGGCACTGTTAACACTGATTCTGTAAAACTGATAAAGGTGGATCAACAGCTTGCCCAAAGCTACAAAAAAATTGAAAAAACAGCAAAACAAATTCTCACAGGTGCTTCCTTTCAGCAAAGACTGGATGGCTCAGCCTTCTCTGAGAGCAAAGGTAGCTCTGGACATGGGGGTTCAACTTGCCAAGTTGTTTTTTTCTGTGTTTGGGGAAACAGAATGCAAGAATGCAAGAGTCATCCTGTGTATCTGCATGATGTAATGAAGAAAGAGGGCAATGGGATGTTCCTACACACAAACACACATTCTACAGAGACATGGATGTGGGGAGTGAACATATATCAGCACCAATAGACAGACAGGCACTATTTAATCATCAATATGATGTTATCAAGACATTTTTAAAAGTCTTCTGGCAAAAACTATGTACAAATGATGGAGTTAGCAAATTAGAAAGCACCAGTGCTTTAAGACTGCACTTCTAAATCTTCCAGTAGAATGCCTAGTTTTATTAGCTCTGGATACAAGGTAAACAAAACAACCAACAACCACCTCCAGAACATTATTTAGACATTTCTTTATTAATACTTTAATTCCTAACTTGAACAGTTTGGCAACAATTCAGCACAGAAGTTTCAAACAAGTACTTACATCAGCTGCTTATGCCCACACATTTTTCACCTTCCACTACTTCCATCTGAACAAATTAGCAAGTTAACACCGTGAAGCAGAGCCATGATCTCTTAGAAATACACTTTATGACAGAGAAGGAGCAGCAGCTAAAGAGAATTTTTTGCTGCTGCTGTTCCTCTTGCAAGAAGTGGTTGTGCACCTCTTGCTGCTTTCATGTGTCCCCCCTAGGAACAATCTTTTCCTGGGGTTTACCTGCTGTGGGACATGTGTTCTAAAGAGAAGGCCCCTTAGCTATGTAAGCCATATTTTGCAAGTTCAGAGCAGATTATTTTTGAAGCTCCAAAGCCCAGCCTTATTGCACGGTGTACTCTGAAGAGGAAACAATGGTTAAATAGCACACAGGTCTGTACCAGCACTTTTCCATTTCACACTCTAGTGAACTCACCCCATGTGATGGGTAGGAGATCCAGCCCAGCTCCCCTTGAATTGTTTTTGAATCCAACAGATTAACTACAAAAGAAGACACAAGGAAGAGGAATGAGTTTCATCTGCCTCTGCCCAGTTAACCGCAGTTACCCATACCCAGAGCTGTTTTTATTTGATGAACCTGTGACCAGTTGATTTGTTCAGATGGCCTGGCAGTGAAGCTGCACAGAAGAAAAGGACAGACAAATGAAAAGGATCCTATTGTTTAGCTTAAAACACTATAAACAGCAGACAGGGCAATTTCTGAAAACCAGAAAAGTGACAAGAAACAAACAATGGATCGCTGGCTAAATTAATTGCAGTGGGGGGTGGAAACAGAACTCTTCTATCAGCTGCACAAACGACAGCGTTTTCCCCTTGGATGCCTGAAATTTGGGTCACTGCATCTAACTGAAATGGTGAGATCTGAATATTTAAATCATTATTTGATTAAAGGCATGTATTTGGCATCTATAATTTTCTAGGAATACAGAAATAAATCATGAAAGCTGATTAATGGCCTTCCTGAAGTTCTTTTTTGCTTCTGATCTAATTTGTTCTCAAATTGTCTTGCAGTAGTGTTTTCTAAATGTCATGTGTAACACATTAGATACAAAAGTAATTATTTATCTTGTTGCAAGTTCAGACAAACCCACTTTTAAAGAGGGACATCAATTGATTGCTAATCTTGATGTTACCTTTTTTTTTGAGCCCGGCAATAATTTTCACTGTGAGAAGGAAGATTTTATTTGTAAACAGTCTGACAGGCATTTTACAGTCAATCGAACCTCAGTGGGTTTATACCTATTTTTAGACACAATGGGCATTTAAAATACACACAAATTAAGGGATATTCTTCATTGGCATTTGTTTTCTACAAGCACAAAAATAAATTCTTTTCCTCATCTTGGCCATACAGTCTCGAAGTGCTTGATCACACACTTCCCTAAGTAACCATTTCTTTATCAACTTGAAGCAGAACAGATGAATTTATCCAAAATACTATATAAAAGAAAACAGCCTCTATATAAATATAAAATAATGAAGAATTAATACTCAGCATGGCAAAACTGTAATATTTATTTTATGCAATCTGGGCTTACTTTTGTAGGGTGTGTTGACCACCCCCCAAAACCCCCTCTATTTTTTTTTTCCTTCAGTATGGAAATTAATGATAATTGTAAATGAAATAAATCTCAGCAGATGCTAGGACATTTTAACACCTGACAATGACAAATCTATTACAGGTAGCCACTGGAGAAGCTTCATCTTCTGTTTGATAACCTGAAGGGCTGTCAGAACCAGACGGCCTGAACATTGGTGCTCCAAGTAAACTTTTCTCCAAGAAGAATCGGAAGCAAAAAAATGAGGGAGAGTATCTACAAATCAGCTGAGTTAAGCTATTTGTATTATTTCATCATTCTCCTTTTAACTGCTGTATAATTTTGGACACCACTTTAAAAAAAAAGAGAGCTCTGAAGGCATTATTTTTATTCTTAATTAGGATGTACAGAAGGAGACACAGATGTACATACAGTATTAGAACTAAGATTGTGCTATAAATAACCATAAATAAACATATTTTATACATTTGTGTTCACACCATTTGTGTTTTGTATGGATATATGTGCACTGCTACACTGCCATGACTAAGCTGCTCTGCCATCTATGTGGGAAAAATGTTTTTTCCCCCTGCAGTTCTATTCCCCTTTAAAAGAAAGCAATAGCATTGTTTTATCCACATCAATAAAAAAAATATCTTTACTAATCTTACAGAAAAAATGTAATCCAGTGCTACATATTTCTTAGCTCTGAATCAAGTCCTCACTGACGTACACAAAGAAAAAACAGTCAGTCCTTTATTGAGTGCACAGGGCCCTAGGCAGGCTACTCTGGAGCAAGGTTTGCATCTGTAAAAAGGAAATAGCAATAAAAATTCAAAAGGAAAAAGCCCACTTCTTGGTTTTTGTTAGCAGAAATTCCCACAGATTCTGGATCTCCTGGGATGAGACAGATCTGTTTACCGAGCATCTGCTCTGCACGGTGAAGGAAGTGTGACTCCTGAGGAAAATCACCTAGCAAGAAGTGGCTGAGGCAAATCACTCAGGAGCAAACTTAGGTGACAGATTTATTCCTTCAGAACAAGCTTCTTGAAAAGGTGATTGCAGCCACTCTGAAACTGATTAATTCAGTCCAAACTCATCCGTTTCATCTGCAAAGCATAACCAGGCTTTGGACCTACACTCCGGTGGTAGTTTCCCCTCTCTAGACCTGCCCAGGAGGTCCAGCTTGCCCTTACAGGCATCACAGCAGGACATGGGTGACAATTAAATATTCGGTCCCCCAAGACAGGCAGGTGCCTCAGCAATGGGGCAACTTGACATCATCAGGTTCAAATCTAGGAAGTTAAGAATAATTTTTCAGCTCCTCTCCTTCATTCCACTTTCCTTATCTCCTTCAGACTGGAACCACTACTTTTCCATGCTCAAACCTGTTTCACTACATTTACTACATTTTTGAAGTCCGTATAAGGGCGGTTTTCACACTGGCTGCAGGAGGCTTCTGGTCCAGATGTGTGTTGTGCTGTTCTTTAATAGTATCTAAAATGCAAAAAAACGCATTTCCTTTCAAGTAGTAACCTGAAAAAAAACACCTTCTTCCTCTTCCTGATAAAAGCTTCTAGGACACTCATTTTTACTGTGACTTCAAGAGAGTTGCACACCTCGAAAGAGAGGAAACAATAATGCAGAACTTAGAAGATTCAGTCCTGGTCTCTAAACAATAATGACTGGGAGAAGCCATGACATATTTTATCATTGTATGTCCTAACACTACATATTCATCTGGAAACTGGAGGAGAATATAGCATTTCCCTATACTAAGACATAAGAAATACATAAAGAATGGGTTAGAAATTAATGGTCTGATTTATTTTTTTTCCATTTGGATGGTTAGGTGAAAAGCAAAAATGTAGAACTTCACACAAGCACTTGATTCCTACATTAAGTCATTACATCATATTTTAATCCTGTTAAGTCCTTTAGTGTAACAAAATACAACACTTGGACAGGTTCATTTTGTGAACCAATTCATGAAGTGTTTAGTGAAGAGGTACCCAGTCAGATCCTCACTGGTAAGCATTTTTCAGTGTGATCCTCATTTGTTTTTCCACATACTACTGAAGTTAAAATAAAGCAAATACTTAAAGATCTCACAGATTCCTATAGCCATGTAGTTACTAGATGAAAGAATTTGATGAGTTTCTCACAACAACTCATTTGCTCTCCTTGTACCAACTCCTCCTGCAAAACTGTGTGACCATCACTCAGCTGGTTCCTACAAAAATCTCTGAGGTTGACCAGCCGGTTACCAGGGGTAACTCTTAAAAAAGCTGAACAGTTTCATTGCTACTGACAATTCTTTCCAACAGAATGCCTTGGAAAGGATTCCTGGTTGTGCTGAGGAGACACAGAGGAGCTCCCATAAAGCAACTTTAAGTAAATAAATAAAGTGCTAACTATCTCATTGTCCTGCATTGGTTCCCATCATGTCATTAACTTGATTTAAAGCTAGTGGTAATTCTAAACGAGAATTTACTGGTATTAAGATGAGTAGCCATGACTTTTGACTCTGAAAATGAGTGATTTGGTCCTCCTGTACAACAGCCCTGCTCACCACACTACAATGCAGTATTCCTGCCAATGCAGCACACCCGTAAAATGCCAACTAAGAACATGTTGTCTTTCTAGAGATTCTCTCCTGCATGATTCTCTTGGCCTTCCCTATGCCCAGCCACAAGAGAAAGCATTATCAGCTCCATCCATGTGGATTTCCAGGGGGTAGAACAAATCTTGTTCCAGAACTGGAGTAAGAATGCGGATATGAAACACAAAGCTCCCTCACTCTTCCTCATGTGGCATCAAGCACAAGATGAATGGAGGCTTGTGTGGAATATGACACTCGTGCTACCAGAAACTGCTTCCAGATTTGGGAGTGATGGTCCAGAGGTCACTAACAGCATGTTTCATCAGGAGTGATGTCAGGGAAAGAAAAGAGCCCTAAAACTAAAGCGATTCCAGAACACAGTCTGAAAGCTGCAGCATTTCCAGAAACACATGGAGTAATAACTGCTACAATGAACTGAATACACTATAAAAACCTCCCACAAGAATGAAAATAAACAAACAAATCTTGTGCCAGGTAGAATCACTCTGAAATTCCTCTCACTGCTGAAGAAATGAGGAAAGCCTGCTAGGAGACACTATCCTTCAATTTGCAATATTTAGAGAACCACCTACAAACAACTTCAGCAGTGGAAAGCATTTCCAAATACAAAAAAAATTACAAAATGATGAATATCTAATTGTAAAGTGTCATATAATCTAAAGCAGCGAGAAAATACTCTGTGGCAAAAAGTCAGCCAGAACTTGGTTTTGGGGTGGGACAGAGCAGAATCAGAACAAAGCCTGATGTACATTTTTTGAACAGTGAATCTTTCCCAGCAAAGGGGACTTGCACCTGTATTTTCATCCACCTATGAGCACAGATCTGAGTCTTCCCAACTCTCCATTGCCCCAGCAGTGGCAGCAGATCACCTCTGTGTGTTGGATAGTTCTGAGGCTAGAACCAGCATTTCTAGACATGCAGGCAGAACTCAGGCAAGGCCAAAGTTGCCCGTTGATGCAATTTTAGTTTCCAGCTAGGATCAGCTACCACACTGATATTGCCAAAACCATGCTGAAACCAGCTAAGGCAGACCAAGAAACCTTTGAGAAAGGACAACAAATAAAAAAGCTTGTCCAACAGTGAAGCCTGGTTTTAAGCAGTCTGATTTGCTGTCTGCTCAATAACAAAAGTCAAGCTTCCTGTGATTTTATGGTCCTGCCTTTCCCCTCAAGTATTTCAGTGAAGATGTTAGCAACTGCTCAAAAGAAAATGCTCTAAAAAAACAGCCAGTAGAACTTTGCAGCACTTACACAACCCACATGCCTAGAGTTCGGCCCGTTCACCAAAGAACTCTTTCCCTAAGCTGAGATTTCTGCTGCAGCCCAAAGCCAGGCTGCAGTGCTGAGAGAGCCCTGTGAGGGCTGCACCCTCAACCCTCCCTGCCTGCGCTGGACACTGCACAATGCAAACATGACTTTGTGCAGAACGTTCCAAATTCGGCAGCTGTCGTGTTCAGTCTGTGGTCAATCTGCTGACTGAAGGACTCCACTAGGGTGAGGGCAAGGGATGAACAAGCAAACAAAATCCAAAATGAACTTAAAAACAGTTGCTGCAATACTGAACGCAGGGATTTTCAGAAAAGACTGGAAAGACCAAGCCTCCATTATTTTCTTTCAAATGTTCAGTAAAATCTTTCCAAAATTAAGAGATTTCGTTACAAATATCAGATTAAAACACAAAAAACTAGCAAAATATGTCAAATTACCCTAGAGATTATTGCTTCTGCAGAACATAAAAGCTTCCACCATCAATTTGGATGATTTGGCAAATTTTAAGTTTATGGCAGCTTTCTTCAGTTTTTGAAGAGGAATAATTTAGTTTTCCTCCTCTCAGGTCTTCCTTTTCTTATCAAACACACTCCCCAAGAGCATCTGAGGCCAGATTTAGATACCTCAGCTTTTCCTACAGCAGAAAAAGAAGAAGCAGCCAAAGCAGCAACCCCTCACTGAAGGTTTCTCTCAAAAGGCTGCCATGAAGGAGGGAATGCAGAACAGCCATTAGCAATGCAGGAATGCCTATAAATAAAAACATCACCTGCACTTCATGCTATGTGGAAGTTCTCCAGTGGTCTTTCTCTTTTTGCCAAGTATGGAGCCTGCCTGTGGAAAAGGGATAACTGTCCACTCATTCTCAGTGATGAACACAGCAAAACAGATTTTTATTTCTTTTTTATTACTTTGAAATACGAGCATTCTCTTGATATTGTTAAAGTGGCACAAAGCTCAATTTCCAAGTATGCAAAAACATATGACTGGTGGTGGGCTGGAATGCACTGTTTATCAAAGGGGCCTAATAAGGTTTCAGTTTTATTAGGCTATTTCCTGTAAGTTGATATGTGCCAGTTCTTTTCATTAAGACAAGGATATAAAAATTAAAAATGGATTAACCTAATGGGTTCCAAATTACTGTGTCGCCTTTGCTTCTTCGCATGTTTCTTTTAAATGGTTCCAACTGGTCCTTTTCCAGTACCTCCTACAAAAAGCAAGAGGCAGAAAGCTTCAGGATACCTGAATTAGAGTTTAGCTGAACTCGCATTCAAGTAAATCCTACAGATCTCATTCCATTCCACTCTGGCACTAAATCTGATATCACTGAGGCACTGTGTTAAATATGCAAATGCAAAACGGGGGCTACTGTGTTGAAAGGGAGTTTAAATTCCCTTTAAGACCCAAGGTTTTTTCCTCGTCTCTGAAGGAAAAAAAAACCCACCCAGAAACTATGGATGAGATTGCGTTACCTAAACCCTGCCAATCCCTGCCTTTTATCAGCCCAGAATAGAAGAGGGTCTCTTGTAGGATGTGTCATATTTGTAAGTCCCACCAGGTGCCCAAACCCTGAGGCACATGAAACGGCACCACATGTTATGTCTAGCCAAAACTCAACAGCAAACATTACTCAAATCATTTTAGTAAGTTCTAAAGCACTTCTCAGAAAGTTTTAACCACACTGCACATCTAACACTTTTTACTTCTACATTCCCTTGGGAAAAAAAAAAGTAACTTCCAGTATTCACTAGTTTTACAGAACTGAGTTCTCTGAAGGACTGGTAGATTTGGAGCATGACAAAGATCCCCTGTGGGAAGACTTTTAGGAGCTTAAGGGGAAAATAAATGTTGAGTCAGTGTCCAAGTTCACTTAAGGTAAGCTGAGAAGTACAAACTTACTATGACACACTCATTTCTAGAATTCTAGACACCAAAGAGTGTCACAGAAAAGACTCTTGGGCTCACACAACACCCACAACTAAAAGTTCCAAGGTTCCCACAAAAGGGTCCTGAGTCTTCAGTTCAAACATATTCAAGGTCCTGAAATCAACAAAATCCACAGCAAATGATCAATACCCCTTTGGAGGACAGAAATTTTTGAGACAAGGACCAGAACAAAAGTCCAGGAAATGACTATTCATTTGTTAAAAAGGCTGTGATATCCCCCAAGTGACTCAACTGGCAGCATGCCACAACTCAGAAAAAAATTTTGCTTTTAAGGAACTCCTTGTGTGGGGCACAGAAAAAAAAATAGAGAGTTCGATTGGGCTTGGTTGAGTTTTGTTTTTCTAAGTTTAAAGCAAAGTCCATAATTGTAAAACAATTCTGAGAATTCTGAAGCACTACATTTGGAAAGCCACATACTCTATAATTTCATCAAGCTTTTCTTCTCTACCTCCATGAATAAAGAGCTCCATCTTGCATAGAATGCTTGGGTCCTTACATGGCTGCCACACAGATAAAATAAACCCACAGAGCAAATGACTCAACACCATGGTGCAAATTGCAGGAATAAAATGCCAAGAGCATAAGAAATCTCCTCAAATGTCATGCTGAGAAAATCAAGATGCTGAACCCAATTTTATTTTCCAATACAGTGATGTCACCAACAGGATATTTTCATTGTTTGCCAGGTTAACAGAATTTATGGAGGTAATTAATGCAGAACATGTGTGCTGAGCTATCTGTATGAAAAATGGAATTGCCCCTACTTCATTTGCTGCCTTTGCAACCAAAACCCCACTAACATCTTTTTTCACTATTTCCTTATGTGAGAAACACAAATATTTATAACAAAGGTAAATGACTAAATGACTGCTCTATTCCCATCTATCCACAAGACACTTGTCATACCCCTGTCTTCTGCTTATTCTTCTGCTTCCACCACCTTACCACAAAGGGTTCAGGTTTCCCTTCTATTCCACAAACTAAGCGTGTTCCTCATGCCTCTTCTCCAGTGTTTCTTTCCTTGGTTTGCACGGAAAACTTCTGGTTTAATTTCTTGAACACCCTCTGTCTAGCTCTAGCCCATCTTTCAGGAAAAGCAGTATCATTAAACATTTAATTCTTTTGTCTTTTCTTCTGGGCATCTACAGGGTCAAAGCACTTTCTGGACTGGGCACACAGCCCTCAAAATCAGAAAAAGATGATCTTTGCCTTTAACTTTTTCTGGCTGAAAGCTGATTTCTGGAAGGGAAGGGACAGAAAAAATGGTGCAGGCATTAAAGGAAGGGTGGGCAGGTGGGCTGGGAATAAAGAACCTGATGAGTTTTCCCTACAGCTGAGTTTTCTTTGGAGAGTTTGGGTGAGCACAGAACATTTTCCACAGCTGGGACCACGTACTCCAGGAACGCTGAACATTCAAGCATTCCTAGGACATTTGTTCTCCAACGTAAATGACGGGAGAAAAGTTTTTGCAGTTTTGCAGTCCATCTCAGAACCTGTCTCAAGATAAAGGCCCCAAGTCAGCTTTCTCCATGAACATTAAGGCTGAGCAGACATAACTCGCCTTGCTTTTCCTTATTTTTTTGTTGTTTATTTGGTTTTTTTTAAAGAAAGCACTGTCAGAGCAAGATGAAATAGAATGGTAAAAATGCCTCTACCCTTTCTTAATTGTGGCCTCTGTTGAAATTCACCACTGGTAAATCAGAGTCACAAAGCTTACTAATGTAAACAAAGCTCAGACTTTCAGGGAGCCATAGAATTTCTTAATTTGTGCTTTGCTCACTGTTCGGATCCCTGTCAGGGCTGAATTCTGAGTTCCTGACTTTGTCAGTAATCAGAGGAAGTTTGAATTTAAATATTCAGATCCAATTTTCTTCATCTCTGCCTACTTTTTATCTTCCTTTAATCCTTCTCTCCCCCTCCAAAATGGATCTATCAAAAAGCCTTGCCTCTTAAAAAAATCAAAAACAAACCCCCTCTAGCTGCTTTCTAATTTCTCAGCAATCCCACATCATTTGTTGTTATTTGTTACTGCACAAAGTTTGTGGGAAGCCTGTCATGGACCAAAATATCTTTTTGTGCTTTAATTGTAATTTATTTATTTAAAGGGTAACTTGTCTAGATTGGGTAATTTATTTATTTAAAGGGTAACTTGTAACTAGATTTTCTACAAAACCCTCCACTCCCAGACACCAATTTAAAACTTTCAGATTTTAATTACTGTCCTCTAATGTGAGGCAGCTATACACTAGCAAGTTTAATTATTGTTTAAAAAAAATTGCCATGCAAATTTTTCCATCCAAATATAGATATAAAAAGATTATGAGAAACCAGCTAGAAATGAAAAAAGCACCGTTCCCACACCATATTACACTAAACTGCTCTGACTGAATCTTAACATTCAACCTATTGTTCTCTTAATTGCTAGCAAGTTTCAACTACTGTTCGTTTGGTCTGCTATTCTTCTTTCATCAATATTTTTCCAGTAGATTAATGGGATTTTCCTCCATATTTTGCCTGAAACAGCAGGACATGGTAGTTAAATGAACAAAAAAAAAAAAAAAAAGGGAGAGTGGGGGAGAGTGGTACAAACATTTTGGCTTAAAATGTGTCTTATTTAATAACATCTCTGCAAATTTAAGGCTTTATTTGCTGGTGTTTCACTCTGCTTGCCTGTCATTCTCGCAGACTGGAACTTTTCTGTCACCATCCTAAGGGTTTCTTTCAGGCAGGATTATCTTTATTTCTACATCTTTATTTCTTTCATTCATTCACTGCAGAAATTTGAAAAGAACTTTCAGTTTAAGGGACTGAATTTTAATCTTTCATCTGCTTCACACTGCAAAATGAGAACTTGTGCTTGGATTTAGCAAGCGCCTAAGAATCTAAAAAAGACAAGACTACTGCTGGAGAATACAATCTTAAGCCCACAAATTGCTACCACACTCTGTTTCCAAAATTATACTCCTGGGAGTTCATATCTAATCTTCTGAATTAACTTATTTTTGTTTAAAAGTTTTAGTTCTTGTTTAGAACAGTTTAAATATGGTTGTTGTTGTTTTTTTTTTTAAAAAAAAGCTGCTGCTCTAAAGTGTTTACAGAAATAAGGGTTACCCCACTGTGGTGAATTTATAGGAAAAACAATCATTTAACAGTAGTCAGATGCTTTTGTAAACTGAAAAGTCTTCTATTTCGCTCTGTCATTTCTTATGACAAGTATTCTTGTAAATATATTTTCAGCAGTGCTTCAGCTGGAATTATGCTTTAGAAAGGTGTGGGGTTAGGGAAAGCCCTCTGCCACTCCTCTGGAGATTTATCTAACAACTCTAGAAACACCCAATTTTGCACCTTAAGGTATCAAAATTACCTTCTGGGTTTTAATACTAGCTTCACTGAGCAGAGCTTTGAACTTCACCATCAGTAAAAGCATGATTATTGTTCCAGTTACTTATTTATTTTTATTTTCTTTCACAGAAAAATCAAAGAGCAGCTACAAAGCTACATGAATTACAGGTATCTTATAGCACTAACTCAGGCTCTGTATAAAACTCCACAAACAGGACTGTGGTATTTGGTAACAGCTCTGTAGTGACCCTCACTGGTGATAAAATCCAGAGCTCTGAAAACGAGAAAATGAACACCTGCATCTGTATTTCTAAACTTTCATCAAGTGGGGATTACAAGAACAAGAGCAATTATAGACATTTTCCTAGAGGAAAACTCGCAAGTTCTCCTACAGAATCAAAAAGTAAGTATACTAATAGCAATTTACCTAACTCCAGCAGAGAATAATTTTTAAAAAAATTAAAACTAATTTGTACATCCTCCCAGCTGGGAATGAAAAATTTAAGTTCAGACAGAATGCACTCCTGATTTGCAAAGCTTTTGTGCAAACAACTGTTAAACTTGGTGTGCCTATTATCTGTTTGATGCTTGCCCGTCTGGTGGTGCCTTTTTGCTGAAGCTGAGGGTACAGAAGAATTCTGACCCATTTCCCCACCCTGAGTGCTTCGCTTTGTCCAATTTGCACATCTCTATGTTTCATCACTGGCTTTAAGTTTGCTATATCCAGTGAAGAGATTTTTTTCTTTTTAATACACTATGCTGAAATATCAGTAACTCAAGAAAAAGTTCAGTTACAAACAGTAAAAAAATAAGCTGTTCCACATGTTACAGTCAACTATCAAAAATGTTGTCAGAAAATGATGCATTTACCCAACTTCTCCTGGTTTTAAAACCATCATAGTGTGAATTTTAAAACATTTATTTGTTTTATTTTTTAAAACATTTATTATTTGTCTAAGCATACATCAGCACAGAGGCTTTGAATAAGACAGCTGTATGAAAAACAGTCCTCTAGCCTGCCATGATTCTGAGCCTTCTGAAACTAAATTTTAAAAAGTATCACATTCAGACTTTTAAACCTACTTTTAACTTCTTCTGCAGATAAAACACTCATTTGCAAGCCAGGAACAGTGGCGGCAGCAGCAGAAACAGTGTAATGAGAAATGAAGACTTACCCTGACCTAATGATACATGACATAGAGCAAAGTAAAATTTGTAAAAAGCATTTCCCCCTTCTGATTCTATTGAGAAGTTCCCAGTATTCAGTCAGCCTTTTCCAAAATCACATGCAAGACTCGGGCAAGAATTTTGTTCCATGTCCAAGCAGCACATTTTTCAAAACCACACCAAGAGCTGTCACTACTACCAAGGCACAGTAAATTGTCTTCAGCAATTTTAAGTGTTAACAGAAACCAGCTCAGATAAAAATGGTGCATTTAATTGTGTGGTTCTGCAAAGTTCTGAGATTGTAATCAATGTTCAAAAGATGAAACTGCAGGTCCAAATCCAATACAGACAGAAAAGAGAGACTGATTGGAACCTTCTTACTGTAAACCCAAAACAGGCACTGTTTGAAGCCAAAGTACTGTAAGCAGATTTCCTGTATTGATCTTTTGGTAGCTGTGTTTACAAGAAATTAATTTTATGCTAGATTGAGAGGTTACAAGAAGTTTCCTGTCTGCACAGTCAAAATATTATTGAAGCAATTCAGGTTGTCAGTAAAAGCTTAAACAAATTTGCTGATAATCCTGTTAATGACCTAGGTCAAGTGTTAACTGTTGTGGGTTATAAAACAGTGAAATTAAGGTGGCTGGTACCCTCAGGCAGGCAATATAGTTACAGAAGAGACTGAGGAGAAATTATTAAATTAAAAAATGACAGAACTGATTCCTTTCTTGATTCTACAGGAAATATTCAGAAAGAGAATTGCATCCTTCTAAGAAAAAGGACACACAATCCTCACCAAGCAGAGAATATCCAGCAGAGTGGAACAGGAGAACCTGTGGTTTCTATGCACCTATGGGGTTCAGTCTGCAAACTCCAAATTGGAAAAGTTAGATGTTAAACCTTCCTGACGTTTTCCTGCCCCGCAGAAAACAGCACACACCTTTTACCAGAAAACACAGATAAATCTGAGCTCCAGAAGAGCTCCTGGAGCTCCTGTGATTGTGTAGGGAAAATGTAGGCAGATTTCTCACGAGCATTGCAGAGAGTTTGAAAACAAACTCAGGGAAAAGTTTTACTTTTTATCCAGAAAAAAAACCTAAATAAAACTTCTCTGAGATGGAGCAAATTAAGAAAATCTCAAGCTCTCCAAGAAAAAGACAAAAAAGGAATGGACTGAGAACCACAAAGTGCACTAAGGCAGCAATTGTCTTCAAGCCCTTCTTTCATCCTTTTCTCCCTTCATCCCATCCACTTCCACTGTAGTATTACTGCCAAGAGTCATCAGTTTTACTATTAATTGGAAATGTTAAGTGAAGGTGGATTTAAAAAAAAAATAATTCTTTCAAGTCAAATAAGTTTAGGAGATATTTCTCTGACAGCTCTGCCCGTACTCTTGTTATGTGCCCACTGCAACATTTACACACCCTAGAAGTTAGACTAAGCTGTGCAAACACACCAAAAATTAGTTCCATCCATTGTTAAAATAATTTCTGGGGAGAATTTCAACAGTAGCTTTAATATAAAATGTCAGGAAAAAGGTAGGCATTTTTATCTGCATGCCTACATTAACAAATGCTGTCCAAAATATATCTTCTTTTATTCTGAGTGGTGGAAAAAAGAAACTTTTCTAAATATCCCAGAGAAATGTAGAAACAAATATCTCTAGTTTTGGTAGGAAATTTATGGGAACAACAGCAGAAATATAAATCAAGTGGTTAGAAAATGATTTTTTAATAGAGAAAAAACATCATCTTCTGACATGATCCAAAGCTGCATGATAACACTTGTTCATCAAATTAGTTGGTCAGCAAATTATAAAAATTACGATTTCTAAACTCACACGATCAATCCATACAGTGTGAATAAATAAAATTATTACCAAACTTTCCTAAATGGGCGTTTAAAAAATATATCAAAAAGCCCTTAAAAGCTGATAGCTTGTTTTAAAAGAAGCGGTCAGTATTCCTGTTTTTGAAAAGCATAACAAAACATACAATTAAAAAAAAATAAGCCACTCAAAATCAGGTTACTCTCCTGTAACTGAATTTTTGCTGTTGTTTTCACTACCAGTTTTGCAAATATTGCTAATCTTGTACAAGCTCTTGAAGCTGAGAAGAGAGAAGGGAGGCAGCATTAGCTGAAAGCTGACTTGGACAAGTGTACTTAACATGCATTCCGTATGATACCCATATTTTCCCTCCTTTCTTAATTCTCAGCGCCAGTGGTTCAAAACAAAGACACAAAAAGTGGGGGGTTTTTGCGAACTGGAATGCTCCAGTATCTTTCTGGCATAGTCACTCTCAGTTTGCAGAATGTGTCTGCCTGCCACTGCCATGGAGGCAGAGCTGCTCTGCTGACTGACAGTACCACAGCCATCCCCCAAGAGCTCTTAATAAGACAACAGTAACCCCTACTCACATTCTTGCTTTCATTTCTGAAAATTATTTTGAGAGATGACAATATTTACAAAATAGCTTCTATCTGCAGGTTTAAAAGTGACTGTTGAAAGTACACTCATTTTTAAAAAATCTTTAAAGCACTGCATACAAAACAAATTTACATAAAACATACAAACAGATGACATATTGCTCTTCTTGTATAACAGTACTGTAATTATTTCCTCGCAATGAAACCAACTGATTAAAGATTACCCAGGACTTTTAAAGTTTGCATCTTTCCTTTTTTATTTTTACTATATTTATTTTTCCTTCCAGAAATCATTTAAAGTTGTTATCTCAGTGCCTTACCGCCCAGGCACCCAGAATATCAAGAAGTACCTCAGTGTTATTTGTAAGACAGAAATAATTGCTCTGTCAGATTTCAGAGCTTTTCTACACAACCATCCAACTCAAGCAGGTGCAAGTTTTACATGGTTGTTTGGTGCTAGAAGTTCTTCACAACCTTTGCCCTCTAGATGTTATCCCTAAAGATAATTACACTGAACATCCTGGTCATGCCGAGTGCCTTCAATGTGCAAGCAAGCAAAATCTCCATTTTTAATTTTTTTTTCTTAATAGGGAAAGGACAGGGGTCTTTTAGGGTTTTTCTTTCAAGAATTTCAATCACTTTCTCAGCGTCTGGCTGTCACCACTTTTTTTTCCCTGAAACCTAGCATGATTTTTCAGTAAATGTCATCTTAGAAATTGACACAGCAAAAGAAAATAAACCTCTCACTCTTTTTTTCCGGGAAATTTACACACATTCACAGACACACACAACTTTAACACATTGACACACATCCGATACAAATACGATCTTATACAACAAATCCGCTAGGGAGCCAGGAAAAGGTTTTACAGTGGAACAAGCTTCTTTTGCGTATTAATTAAAAGTTTTGAAAGACGGGACGACTGCAAATGAAAAACAGCTCGGAGTTATCACCGGGCTGAGGGCAGCGGTGGCACCGCACGCAGGGGTTGCTCGCCCCGGGCACCTGCCGAGGCTGGGGCTGCGGGTCCCTTCCCTTCCCCGCCGGTGCCATCCCGCCCGGGGCTGAGGCTCCCGACTGCCCATCGCTGCCGGAGGGCCGGGGTGACACAGGCTGCGCTGCCCTTGCCAACTTTGCTAGGGGGAAGGTAGGGCGGCTGCCCATCCATCCATCCATCCATGCATCCATCCATCCATCCCCCGCACGGCGATGAGCGCGGCCGCGCGGTGCCAGGGCGAGCCCCGCGCTCCCGGGGCGAGGAGCCGCTCCCTCACGGGACCGCCCTAAAGGGTAGCGGGGTGGGAGAGGAATAACGGGGGGGAAAAAATTTAAAAAAAAAAAAAAAACATTCAAAGAAAAAAGAAAAGGAAGAAAAATAAATAGAGAAAGGCGGGAATCGCGGAAAGGAAGAACGAGGAAGAAACGGGTCACCCGGCCGTGCCGCGGCTCACCTTCGTTGCCGGGGCGGGCGCTCAGACGGCCGGCAGCGCCGAGCGCGGCGCGGAGCAGCAGCAGCAGCAGCAGCAGCA
>VWYI01031310.1:1706-17946 GCA_013399455.1 Anthoscopus minutus | reverse complement strand
GCACCGGCCCGCCGAGGTGCCCCCGAGCCCGCCCCCAGCTGCGGGAGATGCCCCGGGAGATGTCCCGGAGCCCAGCCCAGCCCCGAGACGTGCCACGGAGTCCGGCACTAGTCCTGGGAGATGCCCCGGGGTCCGCCGCCAAACCCTGGGAGATACCCCGGAGCCCGCCCCGAGCCCGAGAAATGCCCCAGAGCCCGGCCCTAGTCCTGTGAAATGCCCCCGAGCTCGTCCCCAGACCAGGGAGATGCCCCGTCACACGGAGCGGGTGCTCTGCAATAAGGAGTGACACGAGTCACGTAACTCGGGAGCCTCGGGTGGATGTTGCAGCAAGCTACGATCCGGTCGTGTCTAATTACCGGGCTCTCCCGGGCGCTTTGCAGCGGCAAAGTAGCCGTAAAACCTCGGGAGTTTCAGGCTGCAGCCGTAGCTGCCTTGCCAGAGAAACGCCAATTACATCGCGCATCCCTTGGCTGCCCGCGGTGACTCTGGTGCAGCCTGCACCACGCGGGCCACAGCTCCGGCCCCAAACACAGACTGGCTTTGCCATCGCTAAAACAAACTGGAGCAGGGGCCTCCACCCCAAGAGCTGCTCTCTGTAGGAGTGTGCACCTCTGCTCTAGAAGCTGCCACGTAAAAAAGTATTTTTTCAGAAGCGTTCTTTTCATGCTTGCACCTTTCCTTCAGTCCTTGCAGCCCATCAGAGGCCCCAGAGTATCTGTCAGAACGCAGAGCAGAGAAACAGGCGTGCAATGCAGCTATTACACTGCTCTCAGGGGGAATCACTGCAGAGCAGCGCTTCCCAAGCTTCCCCTTCTGTAGATCGTTTTTTCAGAATATGGATAACTTCCTTCCCAAGTGACTTGTCTCAGGTCTCCAGAGCCACCCAGCATGGTTCTGTGGAAAATGGGAAAATATCTGAATAATACTGAGGTCAAATAAATATTTCACTCCAAACCAAAGTTATGCATCCTCATAGTACCGAGACTGTCTCTGAATGCATGTGCTGTCTGCACACACAGCAAGCAACAGGATGGGAGGAGAGGAGCCTTTGGCAAGAGATGTGGAACTACGTGGCAGAATTAACATCAAAAATCTTTGACAGAGAAACCCCAGTGTTTCTCAAACCACTGTGGTAAACATCTGAACAACCTTCTTCATTGTCCTGTGTGTCCTTGTGTCCTCAGGGTCACCAGTGCCAGTAGGACGCGTGGGCAATGCTGCCTGAAGCACCTGAGCTCCAGGTTTAGCAAACAATACAGAATCACCGGCTTGCATCAGCAGAGATGCAACTTCCCTGGTTGCAAGCCGGAACCTGTGCCAAGGTCTCTCCTGCACTGCATTGCCACCTCCCAAACATCTGGTTTAACTCTACCAGGGTCTGCACTGCACTGAACGGCTTGGAAATTATGGAAGCCAAAGCAAAGGAGAGACAAGGCTGTGAGATATCTTCTCACACAGGTTCCTTTTCCAGGAGAGCACAGGGGAGGACATAAGCATTAAAAATTAACATGATATTAATCTCCTTTCCTGTTTCCAGGCTTGATTATTCAATCAACCAAATTAAAGAATGATTGGACTTAATACCATTTGTTTCATGTCTCTAACCCTTCCTTTCATTCATATTTACTATCTACCCCATTTCCTCTGTGGTCAAACTTCCAAAAGATGGAAAAAATGCCCACAGCTCTTGAGCAGGAAACTTCCAGGGGCAAAGGGAGGAGCAGGGTGGTCTGGTCGTGCAGTTAACTATGTATAGCCCAGAGAAAAACATCTCCTGTCCTCTTTTGTCCTTCTCAAGTGTCATTTCGCCACACCTTTCAGGGAACTAAGATGCATTTCCAAAGCAAAAAAGGCCAGAAACCCACATTCCTCAAAATGTAACTTTCCCTGGCAATAAAAATGACTGTGCTTTTGTTTGAAAGGGTTTTGTGCCAACATTTTCCTCAGCTTTTTTAGAATACACAACTGTTTTCTTTGTGTTCTGTCATACAACAGAGATGCATCTTTAACACCCTACTAAGTTCTCAGGACTGCTAGTTCTGGTCTCGCTGAAGTCACATTTTTTTTCATGATTTCAAGTAAATAGACTTTTTTTAAGGTGTGAGAAAAAGGTGAAAGAGAAAGGAAGATGACAAATCTGGGGAGTAGGGAGTGAGGGAGAACAAAGACAACAATCAACCCAAAACCCAACAAAATTCTGCTTTCAGTTAGGGGAAAAAATATTTTCAAAGGAGATTTTTGAGGTTACTCAAAGCAAACACATTCTGGATTTGTAAATATTGCAGCACCATGGAGTCATCTTATGCAGGAAAAAAACGATATTAAACAACACAGTCCATATAATGTAGATTTTTAGTATCAAACTTTTAAGAAAGAAAACCTCTCAAATGAAAATATGAATAGCAGACATATTTGGAAAAATTTGAAAGAAAGAATGCATTTTTTAAAAAACTTTACTAAAAAAAAACCCTGGGAAAATTCTCATCAGGAAAGAAAGATTAAATTCATTACAAATTTCTCACTAGGCTTTTCTCTCTGTGATGCACGTTGTGTTAGTTTTGTGCAAATTGCATGTTTACTCTATTAAGAGTAATTTTCTGTGAGCTGAAAGGGCACCTTTGAAGAAAGAAAATAGCCTCTAGTGGCATTTCTACATAACCAGAGTGCACATTGTAATATCTTTGCCCTAGCATCCATAAAATCCTTCTGGAGAAACACATAACTATGATTTATGATTTTCTGCCAAGCCTGGGCTTTAATTTCTTTAATATATTGGAGATCAAAATCCTTACTAAACACAAATTTTATCTCTTACATTTTTCTTTTGTAAACAGGGAGGTGAC
This sequence comes from Anthoscopus minutus, assembly GCA_013399455.1. Taxonomy (NCBI): domain Eukaryota; kingdom Metazoa; phylum Chordata; class Aves; order Passeriformes; family Paridae; genus Anthoscopus; species Anthoscopus minutus. The sequence continues at coordinate 15,103 of VWYI01031310.1, read as the reverse complement.
ACATTCTGTGATTGTATAATGGAAAAAAGAAATCATAACACATGGGCAGAATGCTCTGGATCCCACGTTTGCATACTAAATAGGAAAACAACTTTCTGCCTAATGAAAAAATGCTTCAGATTATTAGGAATAGCCACAGAAGTAATCAATCAATTTATCCAATGGACTGGGCCACAATTTGCTTCCAAGAAGCTTTTTGTTTATGGCTGTTGTGTGGCATCATTTAATTAATTGAATGCAACTAAACTTCTAATCTTAGAGATTTAAAGTATTTTCCTTAAAAACAAACAAAAAGAATTAATGGTGGGTTCACTACTCATAAAGAAAGGTGGCCGGACAATCCCCCATTTATTCAGGGAGGAGGCAGAACAATGGTCCCCAAGTGATGCCTCGCCTGTGCCTCCATGGGATTGTTGGGAGGCGTGAGAACATTTCCTCCTCAGTTTATGGGATTTATTTATGCAGATTCTTGTTTGTGATATGGATACATCTCCCTTCACACAGACCTGCAGTGGCAGAACTCTTCCACATAAATCATAACAGAGTTAGCATTATAAAATCATTCAGTAATCAGTTAGGCCTCCACATAACTGCCTCAGTATATATATTTTCATATATATATATATGTATATATGTATATGCATCTGTTTTAATATTAACTATGTAGTACTCAGGTAGAAGATATTATAAATGGAAGCATTACTGCTTGAGTTCATCCTAAGTCTGACATGGGCCAGTCTTGGAGATGGTGACCAAGGAGGAAAAACTCTCCCATGAACCACGGAGTAGATTTACTTAGTTTCAATATTCTTTGGGAGAGGTTTTATAGCATAACTCAAAAGTCTCCTAATGCGCCGTGTTGCCCTGAAAATGCAAGCAGATGAGGAAATGCAGGATATGGAAGAGTAAAAGGCAGGATGCAATAAAAACAAATGATAATGAAGTGTGAAAAGTTACTTTAAATAAGTCATGTAAAGCTAAGCTATAGCCCTTTCCAATCAATACTTACATAATAATTATGTGAAAATCCAGACAAATGGATTAACAAGACAGCATAGAAATCTCAGCTTTGAGCAGCAACAAAGCTGGACTTGTAATTATGAAACAACTGCACACCAATCCCATAATGAAAGAAAGTATGGAGATGAAAAGGGTAGAAAAGCAAAATGCAAATGCAGTTTAGCTGCAAGTTTCCTCCATAAAGTCTGAATCGTTTGTTAAATATGCAATAAAATAGTGACAGTCCAAGCACTTAGACTGAATTTACCTATCTGTAAACAAAAATCTATAGAAGCCATAAATGAAAAGCTTCACCAGCGTTACTGCTAGTTTTCAGAAAAAAGCAACATTTATGTGCAGGAGAGAGTATTGCTACCATGAAAGAGCTTGCCAAATTTTAGCTCTAGGATGGAGCACTTACAGTAGAAATCCATGAATCCTGTAAAGCCAGACTGTATTATGGAGACACTGGCAGACCTCCAATAAGGTACATAATGATAAGTTTGATCAGTTTGTTTTTCTTCTTGCAGGACGCAAAGAATGTTCAGGAATTTCTCATGTAAGGCAAAAAAAAAAAACCAACCAAGAAATGAAATTACTTATTCTCATGTATTTCAACTCACTGACTTTTTTTTTTCCAGAAAAGTGCAATGCAGTGTTGGACAAAAAATAGACAGACGCATTTTAAAATAAATATGACAGTACTTTAATAACAGAGATCAACATCCAATCTGGGGAATGCGCTTGGAGAGCGCACAGGCAAAATTCCATAATCTGGCTGAGCTGGATTGGAAGAATTCCCTTGTCTTTGCAGAACCAGGCTTGCATATTGACAGCAAAATAGGTCGTCTATTTTTGCCAGCTAAAAAACAGAGAGAAACTCTGGCCAACTGCAATTTTAAATAGCAGAATGCAAATACTCTGAAGAGTCTGTGTTCACAACATGTGAGAATTCCTTAACAGTTTCATTTCCACGGGGAACATTTTGCATTTAACAGTAGATTATCTTATTTTATAAATTTTTTTGCCTCAGTAAAGAATACCTGACATTCTGCAAATGATTGAGGTACTTTTATATTTTCTGATCACTGGCTGGCTTTTTCTCAAATCACCTCACCTCCTCCCTGAGAAGTCAAAGTTTTCTCTACTTCTGTCTCATGGAACTGGCACCATGACTTCTGTCTACATACAAGGAAGCATCAGGGGATAGAATAAGATGGGGAAAAGACCATAAAGTGGAATTGTCTTAGAACCCTCAACTTCAAATCCAGCATCAAATAATGAAATCATTTCCTGCCGTTGCTCATAATGGCAAGGTGGGTATTTGCGTACTGTACATATGGTTACTAATTTCCAACTAGATGCTACCACCCAAGGGAAAAATCAGAATTTTAAAGGGGATAACCATTTTCCAAAAGCTTGTTCCTAATTCTAATGCCTGCATGGAGACAAAGAGTTCTTGTTTGATTCAATGGCTGCTTCGTTCAGGACTTTGGGGAGAGATTAATTAACCTGGAAACAGAACAGCATCGTATGTAATAATTAGGAGATATATAAGCTCAGAATTTGTCAGGGTACACAGGTCCTTCATGGGCAAGTTCTTCACCTGCCCAGCTTGTACCAACATTTCTCAGCCTCCAACCATACTGCAGCAAAAATAAACCAGAAAAGCCAAGGTAGCCCCCTAATTACAGCCCCCCAAACCATCCTTCCCCCCGCTGCAGTCAGCTGGGTGCGCTCATCCCTCAGCTGGGTGCAGAACACATTCTCAGCAGTCACACCTGTGCTGCTGGATGACTTCAACTTCTGTGAAAGGTCCCCATCCTCCTGACCCATCACCCCCGCTCACCCTGTGCGTGCTGAGAAGCTCTCAAGTCTTCCATTGTTTTCTTCTTGATTATAATGAGTTAATTACTTTGCCAGAAAGCACGAGGTAGCTTTTTATTAATCTCCTTGGCCACTTGGGCAATGAAGAATTGCCATTTCTGCAGAAGGCTAAGCTAACATTATCTAAATATTATTCTCTATTATTATTGGACAACACATGCAATAAATAATTATACCTCATTAGTATTCTCCCAGCCCAAATGACCCAGAGCAGGACAGTCTGTCAACTTTGAGTCAAGCAGCCCTTATCCTTTAAATGGGATATTTTATGATATTTTAGGCTTTCCTCCCCAGTCCTGTAGCCAGCTGCAGCTCTGTAGGGAAGAATGGAGCTCCTTAATCTTTCTAACTCAACAAAGAGGGTTGGAAATTCAAACATTTCTTATTCTGGGCTGGAGATGTGCTGTCTGTGTTGGGAGAATGTATTCTCTTCTTGAACATGAAAAAAAGTTTTTCCCACTGGAAGAAAATTTGGTTTATCTGAACTAAATTTTCAACCTTTAAAACCCCTTTTTTTCATCAGGGTTGTTTTTCATGAGACAGAGTTCATGACTTAAGTGTTGGCTTTAACATTTGCATAAAGAGATTCCATCATTTCTTGGAGCTGTCACCAAAACCTGGAAGAATGTGTGAGTTACTTTTTTGGTACCAGAAATGGAGAAAGCCTCTGTCATTTGTGTTACCAAACTAAAGTTGCTGGAAAAGGTTTACCAGCATTGAAATTAGTCATCTCTCTAGAGATTTTAATGAGAGAAATATTTGAGTGAGTACTCAATCATTTCCTTTGGATGCATTAGCTTTGTAACTGGGAAGTAGCAGCAGGATTGAAAGAAAGAAGTAACAAATAATTTGTATAGTATGGTGGGGGAAATTTTTTACAAAGAGTTGCAGGATTTTCCTAAATGAATTCAATGTCCTAGCTCAAAAGGCAGCTGTAGAAAATGCATAGAGAAAAAAAAACATAATAAAATAAAACCCCAAAAAGAAAAAACAAACAAACAAACAGAAACAGACTATTGGAAAAGCTGGAGACAATTAGCAGAAAATAGTCCCCATTCAGTTCCTAATCTGAATTTACACTACACACTTGCATGCCAAGCTGCAAAACTAAAAATCCAAAACCCACTAGAATCAAAGAGCATTCCTTGAGAAAAGAGGACACTCATCAAAAGTGACATAAAATGAGAGCCTTACATAAAATGAAAAAAAGGAGGTGACTTGCAGTGGATCTGTGAAAAAAATTCAAGGACTTGTCAGATGCGTGGAGGGGAAGGTTTTACTGAAACCCAATCGGTGCAAACCCAGTGTACTCTGCTGGGTTTATGGATGTGCTCCCTTTAATGGGACTTTTTAAATAACACTTTGCTTTAAGATGGAAGCTGAGTGAATTATTACCATTGCCCAGGAGAGAACAAAAACTGCAGAATTTACAGAAGAACCCCTGAGATAAATCATAGAAAGTGGAAGAAGGAATGGAACCTCCACCTCTCCTTAAGGATGGAGAACCTTGCAAGCACCTTCAGCAAAGTGCAAAAGCTTGAGCTCTGTGACCCAGAGGTGACAGAGGGGAGGGTCAGATCTTTTATATTATGGGTCCTAAATGTTGAGTTAGTTGGGAGTTTTGCTTGTATGTTTGTTGGGGTGGGGGTTTTGTTTCTTTTCTTTTAGTACGTCTTGTTTGTTTGTTTGTTTGTTTGAATTATTTTTTTTTGTTTGGACGGTTTTAGTTTTGTTTTTTAAATTAAAATCCAAGTTATAACATCACCTACTCCCAGAGAATTTTCTGTTATATCAGTTTCAGACCTATACATGCTGGGCACTCCGCCCTTTAATTTTCCCTAAAAAGACACAAAAGATTCTTGTGAGCTCCAGCATAATAAAAGCAGCATTTTCTATTATTTTATATAGTCTCAAATGTTTTGTCTAGAATTAAATAACCAAGCCATGCTGATTTTGCCAAGTTTTTTGTTGGGTTTTTTTCTTTCCTTTTTTAAATTAAGCAATCTGCACTGGGTCTGTCAGATAAGCAAATATCTTTATATCCTTTCCACATATGTTGCCTGGTTTCACGTTGGCCTTTTCGCAAAGAAGGTAAATAGGTTTCTTAGAGACTTTAGGAGTTTAAGCTTATGACCTCCCAGCTTTTACAAGAGAAAACAAAAAATTGCTCACTAAAATCTTAGGAAGGGCACTCCATTTTTAAAGGATGTTATTATTTGAGTTGGAGTTGTAATGGAGCTAAGCCACACCTACTTAGAGAACAGGGCCAACATTGCTCTTGCTTACAGCAGTTTAAATCCTTGGAGGCCTTTATTACTAAGAAAATCGAGTAAGATTTCAGTAAAATCAATTTTTAAAAGCACCAGGAGCTTGCTGTTGACCTCAGCTACAGCAATCTGTGCAGCTTTGCTAAAACCTGCTCTCTCTCTCTCTTAAATCTGACTGACGCCACTGATGAATTGTGCGGTAAAATTTACTGTTTCAATCCCTTTACACACAGAAGCTGCTGCTCGTGTTTCTGGAGTACCCTGTGAGATGGAAGGGAGAGGTTTTCCAAACTGACTGCAGGAATACAGAATTCCCTTCTTTCTTGCACCACTTCACAGCTCCTTTAGCATTTAGATTAACTCACAGCAGCACCAGAGATGGTGAGGGAGAGCAGCCTTAAATGTAGCCCTGGAACAAACTGTCCCCATCTCTGTTCCCTCACAAAGTTCTGCACAGAGCTGGCGAGTCTGTACCTGTTATTACCCTGCTTTATATGCAGTGATCCAGTGCTTTGGAGTTTTAATTCACAAATTTTATTTATCATCACTATTATTACTGTATAATGGAATCTTTAACTATAACTGTAGTATCTAGAATACCTCAAGAATTCAAACAAGAACTATTTCACACTTTCAAACTTTTCTTCTTCTGTGCACAGTCAGAAGCTTTCAGACTTTTTACCCGACACAGCCTGAAATAAATTTGGGATTCCTGGCTTGGTAATGAGCTAATATTATTTCCATTTTCAGTTTGGGGTTTTTTTCAGCTTTTTCCTCCATGAAGGATTGCCCTTGGTGGCACATCAGTCAGCTCACACAACCAGACCGAGCAGCAATATTTAATAAGCAATGTTTAAATATCTCACCCAATACACACCTATCAATAATGCATATCCAAACTCCCACAGTAGTTTTATTTTTTAACATGTCTCTGTTTGCCATCAAATCACCATGTGCACTTTGATCTTGCACACTTGACACATTTTAACAGACAGAAGGAACAGAACCATCAGTTCTTTCTGACACCATCTGGGGTTCTTTTACAGATACTTTCTCCCTGGCTGCCTAAAGCTCAATTCAGCTCCGTTTTTGTTTGTTTGTTTTTTGATTGGGGTTTTGATTGGGGTTTGGGGGTTTTTTTTGTTTGGTTTTTTTGTTTGTTTGTTTGTTTTTTCCCCTAGACCATCTTCCTGATCTTCTTTGATTGGCCTCAGGTTTCTTCCCAACATCACCTTCCAAGCCCTTACCTTTGTCATACATTCCAGTGCTGCTGTAAAGTGCAGGAGAAGTTTGCCCCCCCGCCTTGCTATTCTCATTCTGCTTGAAGTGCACTGCAATTACAACAGGATATGAACTATCCTGCACTGTTATAGATGTGTTCAATTTTCTCTCTTTTAGTAGAAGTATTTTCCCATCACTTTGGCCTGACAAACGTGACATTCACACATTGATTGTATATGTCTGCTTTACACAGCATAGCTAATGACTTTCCCTTACCCTGACTTGAATACCAGATTACTTTTCCTATGCTGAGCATCCCATTCTGTCAATAATCGCAGGACAATTATCTCATTTGTGATATTTTTCCTCCAAATGCCAAACAAATCCATGAATCTTAGAGAATATGATGCAATAAATGAAAGGTTTTAAACTAATGCCTCATTCTGGAGACTCTCTTCACTGTGTCTATCAGCTTACAGACACCCCAGTGACTTCTGCATATTCTCAGAAGGGAATTCAGTTTGCCTTCTGCATTGCCAAATACTTGGTTTCTTCTGAAAGTTGTCATGTGGATCTGTGACACAAGCGTTACAAAATTTGAGGCTTAATCTTAAAAGCCAGGACAGAAAATAAGATTTCTATCATAAAGCCTAGTCACTGTTTCACCTGATTCTTCCATCACCTGCCTTAATGCAAAAAAATACTTTATAAATCATGCTGTTTTCTAGAGACAGAGGCCAATCATATCACAGAAGATTTTCCTTTTATCTCTGGGGGATCTCAGACATCAGGTCCTTTGCAAGATGTTATTTTGGACAATGAATCATGGATACAATTTACTACTTTACCTAGCTCTTCATTTTGGACTTTCAATCTTGAATGTAAATATCAAGTTTTACTTGAACTCACCTTGCCACTTCTGTTGGGTTTTTTGAGTTTTTTTTTTAATTAATTTTTATAGGCTCTGAAATGACAAAGATACTGGTATTGCTGAACTGATATCAGATATCCATGAAAGATAGGAGGAAAATATTTTTTCCATTATATTTAATCTCCTCTCCCTTCCATGTGCTGAAAATTATCCTAATTGCATCCCACTAAGGAATTCTGTGAGGGTCTGAAAATTAAGAGATGCAAAGTTATTTTTGACTTGTGTTTCATTTCTGGACTTTAGACACCTTAGCCTGAACAGCCAATCCAGTTTAGGAAAATAATACCTTCAAATTATTTTTTTCTTTTTTTGGCAGCAAATCAGTAAAACTGTGACTAAGTAATATTGAGTTCAAGTCTGTATCAAGTAATATAATATTTAAAGAGTTCCCTAAAGGAACATAGGACATCAAATTCAAAATAGGTGATGTAAAATTTGATGCCTGGTGTTTCAAACTCAGGAGACACAATGGTAGTTTTGGCTGTTGGTTTCTGTATTTCAGAAACCTTGTGGTTTTCCTTAATATATTTTCCATTTACTTCTTTCCAGTCAATTCTTTGTGCATTCAAATCAAAGCATATTAATAATGAGAAAATATAAATCCTCTCCAACCCCTCGCCCCCAGCAGTCACAGAATCATTAAGGTTGGAAAGTACCTTTAACATCACGAAGTCAAATTATTTTAAAAAATAATAAACCCAGTGAAAGACTGAGGCAACTTCAATTTACCAGACATTTTTCTACTTTGTGGTTAATAGAAAAATAAGTTTAATGACAATGTGACAGATGGTTTTCTTTGTGCAACAGAAAATAGGGGATAAAGAGATTTGACTGAGAGAAATCAGGACTCTTGTCTCTTACGTATTTTCGGAGCTGTAGGCTTTTTGGTTTAAGGTAACCATTTAAATATTGAGGACAGAACTCTGAAGCCATTTCATGGGACAGAAAGATGAACATGACTCCATCAGAAGCAAGGACTTTTGTTACAAATCCGCTACAAAAGTTAAGGGCACATTGGAAGGAGGAAGGCTTAAAATAGATCTCCCAAGAAATATGACTGTGTTTCATATTTATCTCCAGTGGAGGTTGCAGAGTGACACAAACATCTCTGTGTTGTTTCTGTGTCTCACTCAGTTTTATGGCAGATCAATCACAGAATACTCTCCATGCATAAATATATTCCTGCCAGTGCTTGAAATATAGATTTTTCCATTATAATTTTTCAATTTTTTTTTGTGCTACCTTTACATCGTCCTGATCCTTTTCACTGCACTCTCAGAATTAAATTAGTGCCATTAGGAGTTCCTGATCTCACAGGAAGGAATAACTGCCTTTTATAACCTTTTTATCATTTCACCACACCTCCCCATCAACACATCCCTCCAGGTACAAGCAGGTATAACCTTATCCTTTTTTCTTTTATTTTCTTTTTTGTTTTTATTTTTGCATTATAGCAGTGTCTGGAAATACCAGCCAAGAACAATGTCCTTTAAAGCTCTATGAGAATACAGTCCTGAGACATAAAGTCCCAATAAGATAGGCAAGGAATTAAAGAGGAACAAAACCTTATGTTCAGATAGAAACTGGATCAGGAAAAATCCCTTCTCTGCCTCCTTCAGTCCAAAAAATTACTGGGTCTTTCACCCATACTGAGAACAACCTAAGCAGATGAAACACTTGTTCATCTCAGAAGCTCAAGTTAGGAACAGTTCAATGGAAACAAAAATGCCAACATAGGCAATATGAAAAGGGAAAATACTGCTTTGATAATACCTCAGAAGAAAGGAATGAGGCCTAAAGCTTTGGTAGTTATCTATAGCAGGGTCGCACAAGGTTCTACAGCTGAGCAGGGAGATGGCCTTGCTCACTGTGTGGTGTGTAACACCTTCCAGGTGATGCCTGCCAGTCAAGGAAGCAAAGCTCTGAAATTCTGGTTGGAAATTTTACTATTTCTTGATAAAATATCAGCATTCTAAGTGGGACAATGAGGGGAAAAAACAGCTTGATAAACTAGACTTTTACTGCTTAATATGAACTTATGCGTGGTACTGACAAACAACATTTGCAGCAATTGGCAGAATTAAAAATCTACTTGCAGAAGTAGATTTGCAAGAAAGACTTAATACAGAACTGGTTGTTTCTGTACCACTCTATTGCTTATTTTACATATCACTGGATGTTTTCTGGAAATCATGAGCTCTCATCCAATATCTTATTTAAAGGTTACATTGGGAACCTGGTTCTCTACAAAATCACACCAGTTGCAAGCTAAACACTTCAAGAAAGGGACCCTTAAAATAAGCTAAACATGACAAAGTTAAAACCTTCACCATTTTATACATGGTATTTTTATTTTACTGTAAAATCTGAGCTGTTAGGGACTTGGAAAACATCACTTAGACAAATTTTTTAACACAAAAGAATTGTTTTGAAAAAGAAAAGAGCCCTAACTTAAAAAATGAAGCTCCAGGAAAAATTTGATCAGAGAAAAGAGGAAAGAAAAATGAGGGAAGAGAAATGGAATAGCAGAGTGAAGCAACATGAGGGGTGGGATTCATCAGGGGTGAAACAACATCAGAGTGAAACAACATCAGGGTTTCTGTCAGTTCTCCTCCATCTTCCTTGTTCACTTCTCAGTGGGGCTCTCCAGCTGTCATTCCTGCATGAGAAGCTGTAACAGAAATAACCAAAGTTAGTAAATCTGAAGCAAATGAGTCTCATAGAGAAATAGTTTATCCCGGAAGAATTAGCAGATATACTTTTAATGGTGAAATGTGGGCACGTGGGGAGTTTTCCCAGCAATAGCAGAAAGGACTGGAATTTCAGCCACTCACCACAATTCAAAGCCATCAGGAAGCAGGCAGCTAACTGTGGGGAGATAGCTCTGATCTGTGGACACCTGTATCTCCATCTGATTTGCACCAGTGAGTATTAGTCAATACAGCAAAGGTAATATCCAAAAAATCTGCACTTGGAGGTTCCATGGCCATTCATTCCCTCCTCTGCCCCTCCAGTCCTATCAACTAGTGTGCAGAAGTGCCTGATCCTGTGCTTCTCTGCAGGTCTCTGGGCTCTGGGGACGCAGCTGAGGGATATCCCCCAACCCCCAGCATGTGAGATGCTCCTGAAAGGAGCAACACCTCTGACCTTCGAGCTGGCAGGAGGTTTGAGCCCATCCTGAGGATGTCAATCCTTAAAACCAAATCTTGCATCTGCACTTCTGCACATTTGGCCATGGAGATGTCAAATCTGCTTCAGGCTATTGCTTCAAACACTGTTTTCATGGGTGCCTTGTGACAGCAAGGACAACTGTCTGCAGACAATCTGAGACTGCACAGCTTTGCTGAATGAATGCCATCCTGAGTCAATACCTCCACTATTTACCTTGAGAAGATGAAAATCAGATGAAACTCCTGAGATTTTTGGCAGGTGGAACAATTTTCCGTGCAAGGAAGCAGCACAGCGACTTTGAATCTGTATTCCTGAAGTACAACAAAGGTACTCAATTAATTTGGAGAAGTCACTATCAATTTCTAAACTTCCACTGAGATACCATAAATAATGCTTTGCAAGCTTATTAATTTAATAGCTCTGATATTCATTCCGTTTCATCATGTGTTTGCCAGGCTTTTATTCATTTTGATTTGTTTTTTCCTCCTCAAATGTTATTTTAAATAGTTCTCATGAAATAGCTGCATAATAAGTGTACCCTTTTGTTCTTCTTCAAGGAAGCTCAGCAAAAGCATAGCAAATAACACTGATAAAAGGATACATGAAATGCATACCAAAATCCAGGTTTTTTCTGATGCAAGCACCATTTAACTTCAAGCTAAGACATCACTTATCTTGAGAAGCTGTTGGGCAATGGATTGAAGCCAGAGCCAAGGAATGAAATTCTGGTTTTACCCTCCTCATTTTAACCTCCTGACTGTAAGTGTGCAATATAATAATGTGTTATTTGGCCGTCCATCTCAGAGAGGTAAGAGGGCCCTTTCATGGCTTTCATCTTTGTTGGGTGAGTGACAATTAAAATGAGTTGTTAACAAGAAAACAGAATACATGATTATGGCAGAATCTTAAAATAAATTATGGCATTTTTGGTCACACACTTATATTTTGGATAGTGAATGTGACTGAACAAGGCAATTATCTCTAATTAGGAGGGGCTAGGGTCATTCCATTAATTATGTCCATCACAGCTAGTTAACAATATTGATTAACAAGATAAGAAGCAGAATAAGCCATTCATCCCTGAATGGGGTTGTTATAGATTTTCTAGTGAATTCCTACAATGTATTTCAAAAGGAAAATTGCAGAACTGGAGGTGCCATAATTCCAACAAAGCCTGATTTCAAACAGGCTCTTCTGAAAAACATTCCTGAAACAATCTGCTTTTGTTAATATGGAATAATTATGGAGCTAAATAAACATACGAGAGCATTCCATAAGTGTGCCTGACACACACAGGGAAAACACTCTTTGATCTTTGAAGCAGAAAAAATTTCAGGCCGAAACTTTGCAGGACCGAAGACCAAGACAAATTAAAATCTGATTGAATGCAAGTGATTAAGAAGAATGCAGATCTGCCGCAAGAAGTCCTGGACTAACTTGGATGTGGTTGCCTAAGAATGGCTCAGTGCAATCCCTGGTTTAACTCAAAAACTGTCAGTGAAATCAAATTACGAAATATTTTGTCTGTGAGGTATTATGAAAGAGAAATACATGACATGTATGTTTACACTCACAGACACACTTGCTCCTTCTTCATATTTTGCAATAAAATTCTCAATCTGTGAGAAGTTCTACTGTTTTCAAAATAAAAATCAGGTTTTTCCTGCTTTTTTATTTTCCTCTATTGTTTTATTTTCATTTTATGTGCATGTGTGGTTCGATTTTTGTTATTTTTTTTCCTTCTGCATCCTGTCACAATACAGTGATTGATCCCCAATTTTGGTGGCAGGCAACCAAGTGGGTATCAAACATCCATGGTGCTTCTGAAGCACCAGTGCCAAACTGCAAATTGGAAACGCTCTCCTGGTTGCTGCACAGACAAAAGAGATCCTTGATGTGCAATTCCACTCCTCATACCTCTCAAGCCATGCTCAGGCAACTGAGATGAGACAACAGCATGTGCCTGATTGTTGGCATGTCAGACAGACATTATTAAAAACAGTGGGGGTAAGAAGAAAGATGAGAGGGAAGGCACTTGCTGCTTTGTTCCGATGCTGGAAAGCTTATTTGGGAAGAAAGGAGTTCCTGGATGCACTGACATAGATATAAGGACTTGATGCAATGAAGGTATCCAGACTTTCTCTGTGTATTTTGGAGATTTACAGATATTTTCCATTTTATATTAAAAGGACACATATGCTAAAGTAATCTGATTTAGAAAACTTTGTTCCTGTATCTTAATATCATATTCTTTTTCGTATCTCCAGCCAAGCAACTATCCCAGAATTGACACAAAAGCAAACTTATTCTGACCCTGTGTATAAAATACAAGTTCTTGGTCAGGTTCAATATCATCTTCACATATTTACTGCTTAAAAAAAAGGAATGCAAAGAATAATACTTTTTAAAACATAAAGCAATTGCTAATTGTTAACAATAATATTTAAATTCCTCTCTAAATGAAAATATTTAAGAAGCATTTAACTACAGTGCTCACAGCAAAATTAAAGCTATGGTTGGGCAGATAATAACTACTATCCTCATTTAGCAAAGAATTAAACCCTCTCACAACACCTGCTCCAGACCAGAGATATTATAGAGCAAACACTGAGGGAAAACAAACAAACAAACAAACAAACAAAACTTTATATTGGAAATACATAACTTTTTTTTGTCCCCATAATATTTGTTCTGGTAGACAGTTTCTTTAGGAAAGTTTAACACTAGAAAAATGTGGTTTACGTGTAAATGTAAAATACCAAATCATGCAACCAAGAAAAAGATGCAAAGCATTTTACATGGACTGTCAGAAATTTATTAAAGAATTCAGAACAGACTTTTTTCAAACCTTGATACTGTGGTGTTCCAGGAAATGCTGCACGTCAAAGCCTGACAGGGAGCTCCCCAGCATTTTTATTCCT
>VWYI01031309.1:12497-27455 GCA_013399455.1 Anthoscopus minutus | reverse complement strand
CTTCCTTTCTTTCTTTCTTTCTCTCTTTCATCAGCCAATGCATACAAAAGCCAAGGTTATAAAGACAATCATTTGGATTAGTTCTTGAAAGGTAAACTCCAGATAGGAACAAGGGTCTTTTCAGCCAAGTTCTTGGTTATGTTCTACTAAAATTTTCCTGGTTTGACTTGGTTTACCAAGAACAGAACCATAGCCCATTTTTCCAGTACTGATTTGCCTCTAATTTAAGGTTGAGCTGATAAAACTCCTCCTTATTCACCACCACTGATAATAAAGATATAATTTTTATTTGCATTCTCTTTGTCTTTAATTCATAAACTGAAACAAAATCTTGTTCACTAACTTCTTAAAACTGAGCCAGCTATACTTGTTGCTCAGAAGTGGTACTGTAGAAATTGGGTGGTCATATAACCAGTTTTTCATTTTATTACAACCCATAGATTCATAAAATTTGTGTTTTCCATCAGGAAGATGGTCTTAAACACAAATAAACAAGATCTACCTCTCTTCCTGAACACATTCTTCCCAAGACACCTGACATTTGCTGTTAGGAATTTTGTCTACAAGGCTGGCAACCTGTAGGAAAGGGAAAACCCTCATGAGCAGCCAGGGGGTCCATGCAAGAGATTTCATACTTTATTTCATACAAACCTTAAATCTGCTATATTAAAAGCTTGAAATTCTTTACTATTGTCTCTCATGGGACTCCAGATCAGATCTGTAAGATTTAGGGATATATGATACTGTATTATTTCTGATAAAAAGAGCCATACCCTGGACCTGACCGTGATGTCCCTGCCTTTCCGTAGTAGGAAAGGTTTATTTATTACAGGTTCTGACAACAAGAATCACTAGGAAAAATGGGCTATGGTTCTCTCCTTGTACGCTATACATCTGGTCTTCCTTTTGTTTGGCTTTACAGCTTAATAATTATTTGGGGGGACTAGGAAGAGGTTTATTTTTTTCACAGAATCTGAGGCAAGAAATCACTAGATGACATAGTCTGACAACTTTTATATGAGAGCACATTTAATGTCACTCTATTACCATCCTAGTGGATCCACTGTGCTGGATTAGACTAAAACACTTTAGTTTTTAAGGGATTTATGTCTCAGGAACACAAGGAACGGAAAATGTCTTCACAGTATCACAGAGTAGTTGAGGCTGGAAGGAACTGCTGGAGGACATCTGGTCCAGCTCCGTGCTCAAGTTGGGCCAGCTAGAGCCAGTTCCTCAGGACCATGTCCAGATGACTTTTGAATATCTGCAGCGAAGGAAACTCCACAATTTCTCTGAGGCTTCACTGGAAAAGACCCCTGAATCACCAAATAATTGGTTAAAAGAGTTTTCAGGGTGTCAATTTCTTCAGCTGGAGATTAGTAGCTTCTTTTCATTCTGAACTGGAAGAAAAATTCTCTTCCATACTCAAATCAAGTGCTTTTCTTAAAACTTTATGATAAGACAGAGACATATATAAAATAAAGAGCATTATTTTCATGGCAGAACATTGTCCATATATCCGTCTGCAGAGTCAAGCAGGAACAACAACAACAACAACAACAGGAACTGAAGAGCAGGAATCACACCCTTCTCTCTCACTTTCCCAAAACAAGAGTGATTATTTTTCACACAGTCAATATGGTATGATATTTGCAGGTAAAATTTTATGTCTCATCGCTACTCAAGCTCAATGACCTCTAAGAAGCTGTGTATTAAAGAGAATATAGCTTCTCTGAGTATGAAGGAAAAAAACTAAACAAAAGGTTTCACAAATTCTCTCTCAGATTTCAGTGATGGAAAAGATCACTGCAAGTGTAATGTGAAACTACACAGCACTTTTACTATAGACCCCACATAAAAAGTTGCTTCATTTGATTACAATTCATAACTTTTTCCGCATTTTCAAAATTATCTTTGCTCTTAGGATACTGCATTTTATGTCTTCTTCCCTAATTTTATCTTTCATCATCCAATTTTCTTTCTGTTTTTCACATCGAGATGATAAATTCTTCTCTATAAATTATATTTCCTTAAAATATTTCTCTTCTGTGTTTAATTTGTTTTCTTATAATGACCTAGTGAGCTCTCAGATTTGCTCCTGATATACTGAATACACTGAGTTATATCCTAGGTTTGTTTTCCAAAGCCAGGAAGATCATTATTTTAGCTCTTTGAGCTCTTTTAAGTAATTCAGACCCTGTTCATGCACAGCTGACATAGAACTGGACAGGGTATTCCCACATTTTACACATTGTATAGCATTCTCCTTTTCATCTTTTTAATAGCTCCCTATTGGGTCAGGTTAACAAAGGTCTTAAAATGTTATAGTTCAATGTAAAATGCTTTGGCAAAATCATTTTATCAGTAAACTCTCTTATCTCTTAGACCATGACATAACCTGGCCCGCAACCTTGTAAAAAAAAATACAACCTTTTCAAGTCTTCTTCTCCAGAAACTCCTGTTGGCTCGGATAAGGTATATATTAAATTTCTGATTCTCTGTAGATATAAGATTAAATTTAATGCCTCATTATTCTGACCAGTGTATTCACAAAGCTAGTAAAAATGTCATATCTCAAGTAATTTTGGTAATTTCCTGGTATTTAAATCATGTGGCAGTCTTTCAGTATTTCCCAATATTCCTAAAATCAATTTTGAAACAATAAGTGATTCAAAATTATTTTTAGCTAGGCCTCTTAAAACCACTTATCTGAAAATTCTTGGGTCTGCCTGATGCCTGGGCATCTTTCTTTGTTTCACATGATAAACTTCATTGCTTGTCTGCCTTTTAGCACTTTTACATTCGCAGTCAATTTTATTTAAAATTTTATATAAATACATTTTTTATTATTATTTACAGCCTGAGTCCTGTAGTGGTCTTTAATTGGGGAGGGGGAGAGGGGAGTTGTATGGTTTGGTTTGGTTTGGCTTGGCTTTTTTGTCTATTGGATTTTCTTTTTCATCATTTTCCTGCTCTCTGAAATGGTCAATTATGGTCTTCTGTTGTCAATCACCTGCATTTTCAACTTGGTGCTTATTAAATCTAAACGTTTTTCTTCATTCTTCTTTAACAGGTTATTTTCTTTTTGGTCTCTTTGATCAGAGCTGATCATTGCTACATGTACTCATAGAAGAATATAGAACAATACAGTTTCATCTAAAAGATGACCAATTCATAGATAACATTAATAAAAAGTTTAATTCAGGCTTGAGCCAAAAGAAAACAATCAAATGTTTTGATGAATAGAGAAGTTCTGGTTTCCTGAACTAGCTTCCTGGTTGATGTAAAGTACTCAAATCTTATCATCTCTTTAACTATTTGGCAGAGGGACAGGTTTCTTACTACTGCTAGAGTTCATGCATTTCAGGATAGTAACCATGTGTTTTTTCTTAAGCTAAGGATTTATTTTTCTTTTTTGAGAGAACAATCATTTTACTGAGGAAAATGTTAAGATTTAATCCACTTGGTCTCAACATATCCCATTACCTATGAAATCCCATAGACCTTATTTCAGAGATAACATAGAAATCTAGAAAATATAGAAAGATGAGAACTGTTCATATGTTTAAAATGTTGGCCTGGGATTCCAAGAGCCAGGGAGGGTATCCATAAAAATTCCATTGACATTTTTATGAGTCCTGATCTGTGCATCTTGAAGGTCTTAATCTGCAGAACAGAGCTAAAACCTTATTTCTTCCAACCCTCATGATCCAGTCAGGTTGCAGAAAAGACAGACCTTTCTTTGATAATCAGCACAGCAAGGGCAGATCTATTTTAGCATGAAGCACAAGTAAGAGACCGTTGTTCCAACTGTTCTGCTTCATACAAATGTCAAATTGTCACAGAGTAAAGGAAGATTCAAGTTGTTAAGAAGTGCCTATGATTTCTATTAGCTTGTGTTTATCTTAATATGGTCATGGTCACGGTGCAAAGGCGGTGCCTTAAGCTAGAACAGGAATGGCTGTGCAGCCCTTTTCTCACATTGGAAGGTCATACTTAGAGATAAAGGTTCTTCAAGTTTCTCTTAGATAAATATCCAGTTTATCTGCAGGAATATGTAGTTCTGTTCCACAGTTATGTAATGTTACAGCCTCAATCTCTTAATTCTTTGCACACCACCTGTGGTCAACAAAATGTCATGCTGGCTTCCAGTTAGGCTGTTCAGGATTGTCCTAGGGTGTCTGAAGTTAAAGATTATCTGATTCTGCAAGGTGCATAGTGAAAGGAAGAGATGTTGGTCCTTTTCACTTTATATTCATTATTTTAGGATTTTCAGCCTTTAATAATAGACAACAACAGGGCTCAATCAAGCCTGTTTCATAAGCTTATTCTGTTTAAACATGAAGTAACATTGGTTTCCTGAGAACTAAAAAGCATCTTTGTGGATTCCTTCAAGGTCCAAAAATATTTTTACCATTAACTTACTGTAATCAGTGATGGTGTATCTTTATCTAAACTTTTTTTCCTGTGTTTAAGTTGATTGAAATTAGCCAGTCAGCTCAGATGTTACTGAGAAAGAGAGCTGGAAAAATGTAAATATGGGAAAAAAAAATTTTTCTTTTAAAAATCAAGCTAAAAATCAATCAGTACTAGTAAAAATAATTATATGAAATGAATTTGGTATGATGCTGCAAAAAATATTCAGGCTTGAGTAAAGTGGTATAGAAAGTGGACAGACTTTTTTTTTGACTGCAGTAATATTATTGAAAGAATGATTATCTTAACATTTTCTCTACCCCTCCCATTCTCTTTGGGCTGAAACACTGAAATAAAATGTCAAATTTTTAAAATGTTGCCATCTCAGAATTTAGAAGAATTGGGGTAGGAAAAATCAAATTGTGAAAGAGTCACACAACCTGAATATCTAAATTTGTTTGCCAACTTCTTTTGGATACATATCTACAAAAAAGCCTTTGGTAAGAGTGGAGTTAACCATCCACACTGTGCACAGGCAAGCTGAGATGCAGAGGGCATAGGTGGGCAGGGGCAAAAGGGCAGGCTCGTATTTCCCAGAAAGCAGCTTTAAAACTTTTGCTGAACAGGCAGGATGCTGGTTACGTATGTAGAAACAAAAGCACTTCAGAGTGCTAAGTTTTGCTGGCCTCACCCTTCACCACCATAATCTGATGTAATTCTGTTGAACTCGGTGGAGATCTACAGCAGCAGAACAGTGACTTTACCTCCAGATGATGGAGTATGGTTTGGGCAAGCTGGGAGTCTAGGTGTTTCATTAAGCCAAGCTCTCTGACATTAAATCACCAAGTTGAAAGGATCTGTTTTGTTTGATGCCATGGATTAAAACCACATGATTTCAGCCCCCATAGCTTGTGTGTACAGCAAGAAATTAGTTATAAAAGAAAATACACCCTTCACCATATGAATATACAGCATATGATGTATAAGCATTGGTAGAAGATGATAAAACCATATGTGAAAAATAGCTATCCAGAAGTCATCAGCTTGTAAATATTACTCATAAGAAACCTATATATAAATACTACTTAGTATTTATACCTGCTACCAAGAACTGTGCTATGCATGTGGGAAAGCAATTGAAATGTTTCAAAACTAATAGTAGAAAAATGTGTATAGTGTGAAGATATTTAAAAAAAAATCATAAATATAAGAAGTAACGAGGGAGTGATTTGAAGGAAAGAGCATGGAGAGAGGAAAGAGTATACAGCAAAATATATAACACAAAGGAAGTCATGTGAAAGCACATGACTAAATGTGGTAAATAAAAACAGGAAAAATGAAACTGTCTAGTTCAATTACTACCTATCAATGGCATAGTCAGGAACCATGTTATAGACCCTATTTGTTAAGTTTATGAACTACCATTGCAATTGCTAGGAGAAGAGATAGAGAAATATGATAAATCATTGAAGATAGCACATTATTTCTTTACAGTTATAGCAGTTTCTTATTTGCTTCAATGCACAGGAAATTATTCCTGTTCATATGAAAAATGATCCATTCTTTTAATCATACAAATGGTTATTCTTTATTTATATTACATTTGAAATTCCAAAGGACCTTTACTACAGTAACATCAACACAACTAAAATAATTTACAAATTTCATTTTAAATGCTTCAGTTAGGAAATTCTCAAATCTCAGTAGTCTGTATTCACGGTTTGCATTATATACCTAGCTTTTAGTTGTCCAGGGCTGTCAAGCTCCACCTTGGTTTTCAATTATCTTTTCTACAATGTAGACAGCAGTATTTCTGATCACCTCCTTTACTCATCTTCAAGGACATCCAGCTCTCTCAGAAATTCAGTTTTTTGTCAGAGGCAGTGCTTTCTAGCACTGATTAGCCATTCCTTCACCACTCACTACTTATACCAAGAACATTGATTAAAATAACATACAGAGAAGTTTTTATAGAACTCTTGAGAGTTCTTTATGTCATATAACACATGTTTATAAAGAATATAAATTATCAAAGTACACTCCTCATTGATTATTTCACTTCTAATCTTCAATTTCTCCAGCTTTGCCAATAATTTCTTCTTTAATAATATATTAATTTTTTCACTGAAATTCTGACATGGTATTTCTAGAACTGTTTTCTTAGTCATTTGTTTAGTATGGCATAATCTAGATTGGGTAAATGTATTACATATATTATCCCAATCCTTTTTACTCAAATCATCTTAATTAGTCAGACTTTTAAAATATTTTCTCATAGCATTGAATACTATTGAAAATGTAGTAGCAAAATTGGAATTATCACATGATATTCTTTCTTTATAGTTTAAGAATCTCCTCTGCTACTTTCTGGTTTGATTATTGTAATCACTTTCCAACATATTTATTAGCCCATTTAGTTACTTGATCTTTCATTTCATATGTCTGTTTTGAGAATTCTGTATATAGATCTTCTCCAGGCCTCAAAATTGGATTATTTGAAGTATTTCATTTTCTTTCTATCTCAGCTCAAGCAAATAATTTAATTGGTTTCCTATTTCATTTACTTCCAAACTCAGCGCTTACCACAGTGCACAACCATCAATATCCTTCTTTGTTTCTGCGTTGGAAGAAATCTTTTCTACTTGTCTGAATATCTCTTACAAGTTAACACAGTTTGACTTTTAGCAATTCTGCTTTATCCTTCCTGACCTTGAGAACAAAGTTTCTTGGCTTACTAGACTTATATTATCCTTTTTTTTTTTTTTCCCCTGGGTGTGGGAGCAGGCTGGTGGTGCTTGGTATTTTGAGTTTGGTCTTTTTTGGGACAATCTCTCTTTGATCTTAACATCTTTTTGAGATGATTATGAAATTATACCTGGAGACATTCGCAAGTCATTTCTACCTGTCTCAGCATAAAATGAAAAGTAAAACTGGTTCAGCTCAGTTGTTAGGGTTATGTGAGAAGTGAGTAAATCTTACATTCAATAATCCTTGAGCTATCTTAGTTTTTATTAACTGATTTATGCTTTTCTTTCCACATGTAGGTAAACACTAAACATCACTTATACTGTTCCCATTTGTCAGTCTCAATCATTATTCATCTAGTCTTTCCATGCCACTCTCCCAAGTGTTAAATATTATCTTTTACAGTAGATTGTGCCCATGTTTTTGAAAACTAAGTATCTTCTGAGTCCTTGTTCTGCTCTGGTGCTAACATAAGCCCTGCTTTAAGTGCAGGTATATTTTAGGTTGAAGACTTGGAGGCTCCAGAAAAGTAGAGATGAAGGATTCTGACCTTTGTTGACATCTACCTGTATCTTTTCAAGCAATAACTGAAAAGGCAGTCTCTTTCTCCTGACTGTACAACACCCTTCCTCTCATTCCCCTACCCCCCACCAGATAACATGGAAATGCCTTTTTTGTATTAGGAACCAAAACTGAAGACAATATTTCAGATACAGTCTCACAAATAGAGGAAAATAATCCACCAGCTGAACATAATCAACCTGCTGTGTGTATCCTTGGCTAAGGGAACCCAGAGAGCCAGCATAAGGCTGGTCCATCTTGCCATCCCTGGAGGTATTTAAAGCATGTGACACTTAGAGATCAATTCTAGTGGTAGACTTGGCAGTGCTGGGTTAATGGTTGGACTCAATAACCTTAGAGGTCTTTCCCAGCTTAAATGATTCTATAATTCTCTTATATTCAACTTCTACACCAGAATGCTCATCTCCTTTTCTGTAGATCTGCTACAGAAGTCATTGCCCTGTCTTGTATTTCTGTTTGAGGTTATAATAGCATATCAGGCAGAGGATACTGCATATCTTTGGTGAACTTCCTAAGATTTCTCACAGCTTGTTTCTTCTGCAGACTGAGATCTCTTCTGAATCGTTGCCCTACCTTCCAGCATGCTGAAAACCCTCCCAGTTTGCTGTTATCCATGAAATTGCTGAAAGTGCACTCCTTTGCACAGTCCAGAAAAATAATAAAGACTTTAGTTTGAGCTCCAGCACTGGCACTTAAAGGCATTCTCTAGTCAGGGATATCCAGTTTGACTTCCTATGCCATTTATCATCCTGACACTTTAACACTGACCAGCCACTTTGTAATCAACCCACATGGTTCATATCCCTTCACTTTGATATGTGGGTATTCTAGAAGACCATGCTGAAAGCCTTGCTGAAGACAGTGTAAGTTATAAACCCCAGCTTCATCTCTAGTACTTATGATATGCAATAAGGAAAAATTAGAGGAAAAAAACCACCAAAATAACTTTGCATGAGAATCATTAGAAATACACCATGAAACACCAAAATGCCAGGGATAAAAAGGACAATTTGATTACTGAACTCAGTGTTTAGGATTGCCTAGAAGCAAGGAATAGGAACTATCAAAATGGATTCTGTGCAAGTAGGCTTTTCCACCTTTTTACAACCATACATTTCCTTTAGCACACAAATATATACATAAGCATGCAGACAAGGTACTTATAAAGGCCAGTTATAAAAACAAAAAGTGATTCAGAGTAAACTTTAAATGACAACATTTGGAAGCTAATTAAATTACTTTGAAACACCGCAGTTCTCTATTCATGAAAATTTAACTTATTTTGATGAAAAAAATAAGGAAACCTTTCTTAACTGATCTTGGAACAGTTCTAAATTTTCAATTGATAATAAATCTGAAAGGGAATATTTGAGAATTGGTCTTTATGAAAAATTTTGAAATACAGATAAGCCTGGAGATATAAATTAAAAACTTACAAACAGCTGTGCAACCGCAGTAAGAATTGACCTTATTCTAAATGCATTCTCTTTTTTTTCTTTCACAAAATGTGAGTGCAGAATTTTAAGAAAACTGAGATCCCTGGTGTAGTTTCAAAAGATTGGAGACAAAATGTGGCTGAATCACAAGATCATGGATGATCATGGGTCATTTCTCCTTTTGAATCTATACTTTCTTTCTGAGTTATAATGGCCGGCCTCTAAAAGAGAACCTAATTTTCTGGAATAATATTAGGAAAAAAGGTGGAGTTTTTTGGAGATTTTTGGAGGTGGAGTTTGAAGTTTCACCTGGAAATCCTCTTCAAAAAGAGTGAAATATTTGTATCTGCTACTAAATTTTAGCTTTTAGCAACTAAAGACTCCATCATCTTCACTCTTGCTAAAGCATCATTCCTTATAGAAGCAATCAATATTCATGCTGCAGCAACAAGACCATTTGGCTAGACAAGAGCTCTGCTAGCCTGAGCATTGAAAGCAAAGAGTTATTTCTCCTGAGGGATGAAGGTTTTGCCCCCTGAGAGCTAATGATCCAACATGTCATGTTCTGTCATAATATCTTATTCAAATAAAATTAATCTGCTTCACATTACCAAGAGGCAAACCAAATGTTTGTAGACTATTTCATGGCAATATTATAAGGGTTGGAGTCAGTATTTTTATCTGAATATAAATGAATATATATGAATATTTTAGAATATGATACTGAAAAATAAAAGGAAACCTTTTGAAATCTTAAAAAGTCCTAACAGAAACAATTAAATGAAACTATGTCTCCCCACTACACAGACATCCTGTTTGGGAAAAATAACCAACAAAACTCTGGGCTATTAAGACCAAAAATGTTATTTGTGCCCTTTGGCAAAGCTATCTTCCTACAGTTTTATGTAACACAAAAAAAAATACATATATGTTTGGCCAAATCCTCCCCTGCCACAGTAAAACCCCTGGAACTGGAAAGTATCCAGAAAAAGCTCAGAGAACTCAGACCAATGGCATGTTTGCCTGCTCCATGAACAAGCAAGAAATTCATCTCGCTAACAAGCAAGCTCAGCGAGACCTTTTGCTGAGCAAATTTTGCTCATTTGTAACCTTGACAAATTTGTCCACTCTTGGAATTGTTCCAAGAGCTATTTTGTAAGGAGACATTGCAGCCTACAGATCCCTCAAATCCTTCTCACTGCAGCTGTTGTTTTGAGTAGCTAATATTTACTATCGTGTTTCTGGACTGTGTGTCTGCTCAGACACAGACTGTTGTCTGTTTAGATGATCTAATATTTACCAGTTCTCAAAGCAGAAAATAACTCAGCTCCATTACAACCCTCACTTTTGTTTAAGAATTAATTTTCACTACAAACTCTGTTTCTAGAAAATTCATGTTGTGCAACTTTTCTTAATCATAGATGGGAAAGACATAAAATGTAGCGCAAAAATTAAGACCCTTTATAGCCTAGTGGTCCAGATAGGAAACTATACAGATTCCACTTCATTGTGTCATGCCACAGCAGGACCACATCACCTCCCTTAATTTGTCACAAATCCAGTGAAGTCTGTCTCATTAATCTAGAGAGTCAGAAATCAGCCCTGATATTATACTCAAGGGAAAATGCCAATTCATTTTCAAGTAAAATAAAGATTTGAATTCTATTCTAGAATTTGTCTCCTTTTCAAGACAGACAATGTTAAAGATTAATGGTAGATGATAGAAAACTTCTTTGAGGGAATAAAGATTGTGAAGACATAGAGGATCACAGAATAACACCTTTGGGTTGGAAGGAGCCTCAAAGATCGTGGTCAAAGACAACTTCCACTAAACCAAGTCACTCAAAGCCCCATCCAGTCTGGCCTTTACCTCTTCCAGGAACAGACCATCCACAGTTCTCTGGGCAACTTGAATAACTGAACAGAACTGAGTGAAGGTGTGCTTGTGTTGCCCAGGGATGTACTCTGTGAGGCAAATTTCTACCCCTGGCAACATCTTACAGGAACCAAGCGTATAGCAGGAGTTCACACAGTTAATGCACTTTGGCCACATTAGTTTGCTTCTCCTGACAACCCTGCCAAGCACATACTGTAGTTGATGACAAAGCTCCCCCTGTTCTCCAGCCATGCCTGAACCTCTGTCTCAAAGCTCCTTCCTTGGCCCTGTCCTTCATCTTAAGAATATTCCATGAAAATACCTACTATGGCTCCATATGACTGTAACAACTAAAAAGCAATAACTAACAAAGTTGAACAGAATAAGATCTCGGGAGAAAAAAGGATTTTAATTTGTGATCATGTTCCTAAAACCCAGAGCACAGCATGTCAACCTACTCTGCACAGATCAGGTGCTTTTAACTACATTAATTCAATGGGCCTTTGGGTAATTTTTATATTTGTTTTACCTGCTAAGTGCTACAGAGAAAAACAGTGAGGTACCTAATATAGACCTCAAAGGATTCAAAGTAATGACAGATTTGATTGGAATGTGCCAGCTCAAATGTATAGATTTTATTGCTGGTTATTAATTGTCAGGCTGTTATGCTTGCCATGGGACTTGCGTGCCCACTATGTATTGGAGCTTAGCACTCATCAGTGGCTGCTTTTTTTTTTTTTTGCTTCTACTGCTTTGTGCACTGCTACACTGCTTACCATCTTACTCTGCGGTGCCTGGGAACATTTTGATAACAGCCATGGCAATGTGCCTGGACTGGCAGATGGCCAGGCCACCACTGTTCTCTCTGTGCTGCTCTACTGGAGAGGCTAGAAATCCAGTGTGAACTTGACTTGAAAGGGCTGTGACCTGTGAACAGATACTCCAAAGTGTACCATGGATACATCTGTGTCCCCCCTGCAGATGTAACTCTGAAGGAATTGGGATCTGAAGGTAACTCCATTCTAGAGAAGAAATACCTCAGAATATCTGCGGCTACAGACAAGTCTCTGCTGCAGCAGGTACACCTTGAATCATCAGTGGCTCTGCAAGAAGTCAACCTGGTGCACCTCAAAGAGTGTGGCCATGGATAAGCCCACAGCAGAGCAGGTACATCCCAGCAGGGACTGCAGCCATGGGTAAGGTTGTGATGGAGCAGGTATTTCTGAAGATGTTGCAGCCTATAGGAAAAGTGGAACATGTGCACCTCAAAGCAACTGTGGCTGCAGATAAGTCTGTGACACAGCAGAGACACAGACCCCTGCAGAGACTCCCAGATAAAATTCATAGAGTTTTCACTCTCTCTTTGACTTAGGGGAGATAGTGCTCTACTGAGGGACTTCAGTCTGCGTGTAAGTCCAGCCTAGAGAAGGGTTACAGGAAAGGATCCATTGCAATGTCAAACCTAGAGAAGGGTTACAGGAAAGGATCCATTGCAATGTCAAACCCTGGTCCAAAGGGAATTGGGGTGGAGATTTTAATGGAAATACTTTTAAATTTTTGTAACCTGGGTTTTAAGTTGCCTGTTACAGAAATTACTATGGCAGGAACCACCCAAAGCAATGGAGAACAAGTTTTACAGGAAGCAGTTACACTGCAGCTGTGATCCAACCAGAGCTGCCTTGGGTTCCCCTGAGCAGCCCTGTGAACACACCACCTCTCCTGTCCTGAGTGACCATCATAACAGATGGTCATAACCAAGAGCACAGACTAAATTAACTCAATGGACATTTTATGAGCATTAGTGGTTCATAGACTGAGAAAATTATATCTGTGCATGATATCAAAGGATGAGAAGGATGAGGTGGTGGTTAGTGAGGCTGTACTGGATACTGTGGAACTTAAACATTATAGAAAGGATGTGGAATAAGGGGTGGAGGATGTGCTGGATTAGGTTGGAGTACAGTTCATTTTGTTCATAGTACCTGGGATGGCTGAGTTGGGGTTTTTTGCTGGAAATACTGTTGATAAAAAAGGGATGTTTTCCTTCCTGGCGAGCAGTGCTTGCTCAGCTTCAAAGTGTTCTCTGCTCCTCACCCTACTTCACCAGCAAGGAGGCTGGGAAGCACATGGGAAAGTGGGAGAAGACACAACCAGGCTGGCTAAACTCAATTGACTAAAGGGATATTCCATACTATATGGCATCATACTCAGCATGTAAAACTTGGGGAAAATAAGACAGTGGAGAATGCTTAAAATTATGGTATTTGTCTCCCCTGGCTACCACTACATGGGATGTAGCACTGCATTCCCTGGACTGGCTGAGCACCTGCTTGTTCATAGGAAGTAGTGAATGAATTCCTTATTTTCATTTGCTTGCATGCACAGCTTTTTCTTTACTGATTAAATTGTCTTTACGTCAACCAATAAGTTTCCTAACTTTTATTCTTCTCATTCTTTTTCCCATCCAGACATGAGGAGAGTGACCTAGTAGCTGTCTGGTGCTTTGTTGCCAGCTGGACATGACACAAATTCTTGAAAGTAACAAAATCAGTTATTATTGAGCAGTTTAGGCACAAAGATTCAATTTTTCCAGGAAATTAGAAGTTTAAAGAAGAAATATGAAGGGGTATATGGCTTGTTTGCAGTGAATCACAGTGCACAAGATAAAAAGAAACATATCTATGAAAGTGATGAACATATTTCACCCTGTAGAAAAATGCTTAGAGCTAAAAATGTACAACCTAAAGATGGCAACAAAATAATAAAAGCATTTTTCTTGTAAGTACTAAAAAATGAAGGGACTAAAGTACTAAAATGAAGATAATTTCGCTGTACTGTTATGGTTCATCCAAAGAGCTATAAAGAGATATGTGATTTCTGACAGTACAGCTCTATCTTTTAAAATAATTAATAGCTAAAGGATGGAGAAAAAATTAGTCTGTATGAGTAGAGGTTCTTTCACAATGAATTTGGATTATGCTGCTTTAATAGAAATAAATTTGGGATTTTAATGGCATATTAGATTATTTGAGGTCATGCCTGATGAAAAATAGACAGGCACTGCTTTGTAAAGACCCTGGTCTAAGTGAATATCTGACAGGAATGAAATAGGCCCAAAAGAGGTTTTTTGTATTGTTCTTTTATTTCTTAAAATTTAAAACAGTGAATCTATAGATTTTTGTATTTAAACCACCTACTACAACTCAGAATATCCTGTAGTCAATGTTTAGACTCAAGAGTAGAAAGCATAAACTTCATTGTTTTCACCTCTACAAACTACAGCAGCTACTAATCAACCCCCTTTTCATAAGCTGCAGTCCTAAAAGCCACAATTATAACATTCAAAATGTGTTTCTTACATTAGAGTGCATTTTGACATTCTGTATTATTTTCTGTTCTTTTGATCCTGGAGTATTTCTTAGCATTAATCTTTCTTTGCAGTCTTTGTAATTATTATTTTTTTTTTTTAATAAAATCCTAGGACAGTGAGCATGACAGAAATACTGCATATACTACAGCTGTGCTTTTGGAGAGTTTAGCAGCTGAGAACAAGACAGCAAGCTAACATCATGTGTTCCAGCAAGACCTGGGTCAGCCAGAAACACGAGCCATTGCAACCAGGACCACTAACATCCTTAGGATAGTGTGTGCTATCACACTCCACCTCCCCAGATCAGGAACTACAGAACTGTTGTAAAAGCTACTGTGAAGGCAAAAAGTACTTGCTTGTTTTTCCCAGTGAGGGAAGTCATTAAATGGCTTCTTTAAATACCATGAAGATTGTTAATGTTTTATAGGATCTTTTGTTTGATTCTAATGATTGCTAGGAAGGCAGGCAGGAAGGCAGGAAGGCAGGAAGGCAGGCAGGAAGGCAGGCAGGGAGGAAGGCAGGGAGGCAAGGAG
>VWYI01031309.1:0-12251 GCA_013399455.1 Anthoscopus minutus | reverse complement strand
AGGAAGGAAGGAAGGAAGGAAGGAAGGAAGGAAGGAAGGAAGGAAGGAAGGAAGGAAGGAAGGAAGGAATCTCTTTCTGAGAGAAGGAGAGAAGTCTGGCCAGATTTTCCATATGCTTTCTGCTTGGAGATTTGCTGAAAGAATAATAAATTGTTCCTTGATTAAAAATCTGTAGCATCTGGAAACTTGACACAATATGTTGTAAGCTTTGAGTTCATGCAAATAAATACTATAAGCTCCAAAAGTTAATATTGATTTATGCCAGTCAATCAGCACATAACAAGAGACTTTGCACAAAATAGGAAGACGGATTACCTCTCTACTTCCAGCCAAGTTACATAGAAGCAGAGAAAAAAATATAGGTTGTTCTAATGGGTATTTTATGCTTTGGACACTTGTCAACATAACTTGTGGTTGGAAAAGATACAAAATATGGTGTGTGCCAAATGAAAGCTCAAATCTTAAAAAATATATTGAAGTATATTAGTCAGTTAACTCAATACAGCTTCATTTTCTCAGCTAAAATCTTAACAATTGATGTTGTCTTCACCAACATCTTCAGTTCTTCAGGTCTTCAGTTTTATAAGACAAACAATACATGATTTAAAACTTATATAAAACTGACTTCTACTAGAACTCTATTAAAACACAGACTCATGTTTCATACAGGGTACAAGCTACATTTCTTTATTTTTCTGCTTTAGGGAAATAACAGTAGTCTGATGTCTGAAAGCAGTTGTCACTGCTTTCAAGTTAGTTTCAAATATTTTTTGATCTGCTTTCAGATTTTATAGAGATACTGGACAAAAACAACATTTTGAATTTATGTTTAAACAGATGTTACTGCTGAAAAGATTGGTAGGGGTTGCTTCTTAGTAAACAGCCTATTAAATTAAGTTGTTACATTTATTTTCTTATGTATGAACCTCTTAAATTCTACTTTGGATATTAATTTGTGATTACCATTATTTGGCTGTTGCAGTTCCACTAACATTAACAAGATTTCCCAAAGTTTGGAACGTAGTAGTAAACTTCCTCTTCTTTTTACCTTACCAGAATATTTCATTGACCATTGGCCCAGAAGTACCAGATTCCTGGTTCCTCTCTGTTTACACACATACAGTGTAGCTAAGACAGAAAAAAATATACTTTATTGTTAAAATTACCAGCTGGGGCAAATTGTGCTGTATCACTAAGCCTGGCAAAAGAATTTTTCAGGAATGCAGCCAGCTTACTGCCTCTCTGTGCATGGGAAGCCCCATGCACATTCTATATGGTGTAGGACTGGCTTGAGTCATGTTGGCACTGCAGAACATCATGGAACTGATAGCATCAGGGTATGACACATATTCTTGATTAAATCAGTCTCATATTTTCTATTCACTGAAAATCTTGCATATGGAGAGGCATGGAATGAAATGCATCCAAAGAATGTTTATCCACAAACTTTGTGCTTAAAATCCAAATTTTATAATTACAAAAGGAAAAATCTCATGGCCTCCATATTAAATTTTATATTCATTGTGTTGGTTATTCAGTAAAGTGTATTTGAAGATCTAGATATGTTAGTTTCTAAACTTTTTCTTGAATAGAATGCTGAAAATGTTCCAAAAGTATTGTAGCAAGCAAGACTGGAGAAATATCTGACTGTGTTAGTGGCATGTTAAGGTTATAGAGTGATTCCTTTTGCATCTTTAATTACTTTCAGTGTTTACGTAAATGTGACGTAAAATTCTTCTAGTTCCTTACAAATGGTTCAGTAATTTAAAAAAAAAAAAAGAGTTCTCCCATAATATTCCTTCATAAAAAACAAACTCCTCAGAAAATTTGCAAAGGGCTGGATTTTTTATTTTAATTAGCCTGGTGCTGACACTATCTTTTCATTTAGTGATGCCAAGACTGTGAACAATGGGTGTATTGATGTAAGCTATGCTGCTCACAACAGTTTCTAAGTTCTCCATTGCTTCAAACAGTTGACATATTTTATGGTAAAGCAAACTGAATACAAAATGTTGTAAATCAGAAGGACTCATACTTTTCTTGAGGTGTAGATGATTTAAGAGATCCTTATCATCAAAAACTGTAAGAATGGTTATTGAGGTACAGAATGTGTATAATCAAATAGATCTGAAGTAACCAACCTTTGTAACATGGACCATTATGAAAGTAGTCCAGCTGCTTCGAAGTCATAGATCAATATCTGCCTTTTTGAAGAAAACAAGGTCAAAACAAGTATCTAGCTTGTAATTCAGTATAGGTTTTGAAAAAGTCACAATTCATATCTGAAATCAGCTGCAGCAGTAGTTTCTGCAGGGCTTCAGGCAAGAAGAAAAGATGATATACCAGTGAGTTAAGCAAGTTCTAAGATAAGTTCTCCACCATGACAAAAGAGGCAGTGAAACTAGGCAAGCCCCATGCTTGCTTTTGTGCTTTACAAGTAGGTTGGCTGTCCATAAACAATTACAGATTTTGAAAAACAAAAATATACGTAATTGGCAGGATCTTGATAAGTCCCCAATATAATAAAAATCTCTAAAATCATAAAAGGATGAGACAAGCAGTTTTATCTTATTTAACATTCTATCAGTTTCTCTTTTTCAATATGAACTTCAGCCTTGTAACTCTTGTATTTTTCTTTATCTTTGAAGCAGCTGTGATGTTATATTATCTTCTGATCAGCTAAGATACTCCTCCTTTTCTTCCCTGTCTTGCCTGATCTATAATGATGATGGAGGATGACACAGTAAGACCTAAGTAGGGAACCTAGGAGAAGGTGATGTTATTTTGAGGTAGTGTCTCTCCCTTTAAGGCTGGTCCTTTCATGTGTTTACCCAGGAAATTGGTTTTACAGGTCATGAATAAATGAAGTATTGGAGCAAAAGACCTCTGCCTAAACACTTTGTATAGGAGAGATGTTATTCTTGCATAGATTGAAAGTTTTTGTGTATGTATGTGCAAACATATATTTTGTATGTATTATAATCCCACCGGTGGTCCTTTCCAACTTTAACCATTCTATGATTCTGTGTATATACACATGCATATGTGAAAAAGGGAAAAGCCTTCCTTTGTACTCCTAGCCATTTAGGTAACCATTTTTGAAGGTTTTACAAGTGAAGAGGCTTTAACATAAAGGGAAGCTATAAATGCCAACTTCTGTTCTGCAAATTTATTGTTTCTGGGTACTTCCAGAATACATGGACTTAGTGCTGTATAAGAATGAGTCTATGTGCCTTAGTTTAAGTTTTTCCCTGTCACAGGGATGGAGATGGTGTTAATTTTGGGGCCGTAACATAGCATTCTTTTCTAAGTGATGCACACTTGTCTTCAGTGAATTGCTATGCATGCTAAAATCCAACTGAGTCATCCTTAAAAGACAGCAGACATTTAGGTGTCTCTATATGGTATGTGTCTCTTTATATGGTATGTATCTCTTTATATGGTATGTGTCTCTTCAATAATTTGATTTTGAGTGTTTGACATTACTGAAGTTATCATCTAATGAGCTATGCAGTTAAAAAACAGTAGTAGAGATTCACTAGGAGAATCAGACATTTGCAGTGACAAGGGAGACTGGTTAATTGTCTCAAAGGGAGAGGGCCAGGAAACCAGTGTCAGTGTCAAAAACTTTGTCTTTCTAATACTTCCACTAGTGTGAATTGCTTAAAATAATCGTACATCATCTTCTATTGTTTTGATAGTCCTTTTCTTTACAATGGGTTTTTGGCATAAAAGGTTTTCATTTGAGGTTAAAAAGTGTTTATATCTTTAACATTTTCTCATACTACTGAGTAAAAGCTAAAACCTTACAGTCAAACTTCTCATTAAACATTTGATCTCATGCAACGTCTAGAAGTGTACTTTCATTATTTCCAACCCAACCTACTGGCATTGTTTAAAATCACAAATAAGGTTTTGATTATAGAATTTGGATAGCCAATTATAACATAAATCCAAGCCCAAAAGGCCACATAAATTTAAAAAACAGATTTTACTTTCTCACCTTATGGTTTCAGCTTCAACACATCACCACTTTTATTGTTTCATATGACACAGAGCCAAAGTAACTGAAGCATATTATGGTGAGAGTGGTTTGAAAATAGATTTGACCATTTGAACCAAAAAAATCCTTAGCTACTTATACCTTGCTCTTAATTTTTATGCAGAGATAGTTTTGGAATGGATTTGGCTTTGGCTTCTTTGAATTTCTTATCCTCAAATCTTTTTAGTCTATATATAAAATATTTGTCAAAAGTATTTATTAAACACTCTAGCACATCTTTAAATGGCATGTAACTGGTAGTATGAAACAGAAGTTTAAAATTTAAAAAATATCAAAATTTCATCTACTTTTCCAGTGTACCTTTTAATAATGGATATAGAATGCAACTGGATAGAACATTTTGGATTTATTACTTACAGGGCTCTAGATACACACTCGGTAGGTTATAACTATATTAAAAATCACACAAACTGGCAATATGAGCCAAAATACAAATTAGAGGCAGATTAATTGTGAAAATATCAGAGAGAAGGCAGGGCATTTTAAAGAGGACTTGATATCATATGTGAGGTGTTTTATGACAATAGGGAAACAGTTTTAAAAGAAAAGTATCTTTATGTCTCCCATGTAAGTAGTTACCAATTAAAAAAGGTTGCTGTTTTCATCTTACATGATAGAATTTTTCATAAGCTACATGGAAGCTGTGAGATAGAAAGGATGTAAACCACAGAATCACAGAAACATTAAAGCTGGAGAACCCTTCACCTTTTGTCTGTCAGTGGTAGAGTTTTTAGTTTCTAAAGGTGTCCAATTACATATTTCACAATGTCCTCAGGAAATCTGTTTCAAGGCTTGGATAACCTCAATGCTAGAAAGTGTTTTCTTATTTGTAGACTGGTTTTCTACAATTTAAGTTATATACACTGTAAGTCTGAAAAACAGCGCAGGACTGTAATCAAGTCTCCTTCCAGCTTTTTCTCCCCTAGATTGTTAAGCCTTGATTTTTAATTTCTGCCTGACATCATATCTTCTTGAGTCCTCTTTTGGCTTTTACACCCTTCCAAACTCCCTCCAAAGGAATTGAATCATTTCTAGGCTGCACTAACCCAAGCTTGATAAATACACAATCTCAGTTAAGGCTTTTTAGTGCAAAGTAGATTATAGGGGTCACTTTAGGTACCTTTCAGGTTCTCAGTTACCCTAATGTTTTTATGCATCTGCATGTTGTTTTAAATGTTTGATTAGTATGTGATGCACTCTAGACTTCAGACTGCTTCCTGAACATCTATCGACCTTCAGAGAAATGCAGATGGAATTTGCTCTCTATTTCTGACTTAATGTAGATCAGTTTCTTTCTTTCAGGTTCTTTCAGAATCACAGAATGACAACAAGCAGGTTATTCTGACTTACATATTCAGTGTTCAGGACAGAATATGAAGAATATTTAGTAAGTAGCTTGTGCTCAGGTATTCCTGTTTCCTGAATGTCTTTCATTGCTGCTGAATGTGTTCAAATGTCTTTCACTGCATGTCTCACTTTCTTAATCCTCTGAATGTCTCCTCACATATAACACTTAATCTCTGTGCTGTTTTGGTACTGTCTTTCTTCATAATTTCATAGTATGACACTGCTTGTGGGTCAAAATAAACCCATAAGTTTCATCCTGATAGAAGCTAAAGACCAGAATATACATGCAAAGATGTTCTCCTTCCTAACTTGGTCATTATACAAAATTTGTTGGGGTTTTTTTTTCAGATAATATAAAGTATATGCACGTGCATTGCACCATCCAATCTGATGTGAAGCAGGTATAAAGCTCTAAAGGAAGGACTGAGTATGAAAGAGAACAGCTAGCCAAAAGTGCTCACAAACATCCCTTTCTATCTGGAACTCCAAAAGCCTTGGGGAAATTCACAGAACCATTGCCAGCCCTGAGGGTAACCAGCGTATCTGACAGTCACATAATGTGCCTTTTATTCTCAGTTTCCTTAAAACCTTCAAGAATTTTAATTTAATTAACAGTCATCTGAAATGTCATACAAAGTAAATTTATTAAGGCAAACATTAAACTATTCTTGTATTTTCTAAAACAATAGTAAAAAGAAGTTTCATAGCTAGTCACCTCCTCGGTGAAGGAGATAATCAACAAAGGGAGTAAGCTGGAACACATTGGAACAGATGGAAAGAAACAGTGAGTTTAAACATAGTAAAAGTGCTTGCTCAGAGTTGATGCCCTGCTCAAGTTGACCTCATAGGTAAATAAGAATTTGAGAAAAAATTATTTAAAGTGATTTCCTTTAAAACTGATGTTCCTCAATAAGCAGCACTGATAAAACTATAAGCTCAACTACCCTTCACTTCCCCCTTTCCTATTGGAATTGCTGGTCCTCTGCCACTTTCTCACTTAAAAGCTTGGACAAAAAAACATGTGCATGCTCACACACACACACATACACACACACATCCCCTCCACACACTTGCCATACTTTTGCCATTTTTGAGCTCCAAACACACAGCACTCAAGGGTAACCAGATAAAAATATGGATCTCAAACAATATGGTACATATATTTAAAATGCAATTATGAAGATTCACCACTTCTGTAACACTACTTATTTCAGCTGAGTTAGACTCTAAGCAGTTCTAAGTTCAAATGACTATTACAGAAATTACTGAAGACGATAACATCAGTTCAAACTAAGCTCTAAAACAAACATTTTCCTTCTTTGAATATCTTACTGTTCAAGAGAGTCTATTGGAAGGGTTTTGTTCATAAAATCTGAATTAAAAATAAATATTAGAATGAATTGGATACTAATTTAGAGAAAATGCAAAGTCTTTGGAGAGTTAAGACTCTTTCTAGTCAGATATCATTTGAGTTTTTTCATCTTTATGAAATCAAATATCATTTGATTTTTTTTCATCTTTTTTTTTCCTGGTAACACCAGTATATACAGCTAACTTATTATCCAAGCAGAAAATATATCGGACAAAGCTTTCTAAAGGATATGTATTTTAAGACTGGTTTTATTAGGTCTTAATCAATTATCTCTAAGTACTACTCTTAATTGCTTGCATTTATGCTCCTTACTGTTTCCAGTTTCTTTCTTTTTTTAAGTGTTCAACCCCTAAAATTTTTGTTTTCGATGAAAGTCTGTATCAGAAATTCATAAATCTTTAGCCTCTCAGAAAGCACTCCAGCTGCATTAGTTCCAAAGAAAATGTAACACTATAAGCTAATACAGGTTCCAAAGTGCAAGCACAAGGTAAGGCAGTTATCATAGTTCGGAAGCAGTGAGCAGAGTGCATCCAGAGTTTAAGAGACATGCACACAAAAACTTCAGGAAAGGACAGTTTTCAGCTGGTTTCACAGCTGGGATGGAGATACTTTGAAAAGAACAGAGCAAGGGCCAAAAAAGAGATGTGACAGGAAAAGCAACTAAACAACTAAAAATAATGTCTCAAGACAGCTATGAATCTGTATTCCACAATAATCAATCATAACACTAGTGCTAATAATTTTTTTTTTACATATAGATTCATTTTTATTTAATCAGAAAGCAGACCTCCAGAAATGGATAATTCCTGAATAGGACAGATATGGAAACAGAAATGTGAATTTGATTTCTTAGACGAGAAGAGGGCACTAATTAAAAATGTTATTCTATCTAAGCTCTTCTAACCTGATATACAAATTCAGTAAAATTTTTAGCCAGCCTATATGCCCCTCAGAATTAAATGACATACTTTGTCCTAAGTGCTTTGACCATATTTTCTGCAATCAGAATGTTACCAATATTTATTAATTGTTAATAAAAAAAATTTTAAAAAATCATGCTAAAAGGTGTGCAAAAATTTTGACATATCTGAATCAGTGGGAGCACAAACTCTGAAGTATATGCTTTAGAATTTTGTCCTTGGAAAATTGGGACATCTAAGTATGGATTTTTCTTAATTGTGCGTAAAAAGGAAAACCTAGAGTAAAATCAGGTAAAATATTCAGGTAAACTATTTTTTTGAAAATATTAAATGCAATCTAATTCTGAAAGATTTCTCATTTTGATTTACCATTTTAGTCAGTATTCATCATCATCCTTGAAAGATTATCCAACAGCAAATGTTGGCCCATCTGAAGCTTATACTTTCAGATTCATATAGATTTCAAACCAATATAATTTTTTACTTTATTGCTAAAGTTTTATGTGAATTTTCAGTGTTATGAGCTCTTATCTATGCTAACCATAGCAGCTAGGTCACCTTCTATTAGAGTTTGATAGTTAGATTCTCTAAAAGGTCTTAGAGCACTCTGCATACTCCAAACCCCAGAGCTTTCCTGATTTTTTCCTTTTCTTGGAAAGGGAGACCCTCTGGTGATAGATATAGGAACTGAAAATACTGAGGTTTACTCATGACTTTAAATGTTCTCCCTATGGCCAGGTACTTAATATAAAAAGAGGAATCAGGCTGGCCATCATGCTGGGGTTGTGAAAAGTTAGTTGCCAGCAGGCACAGAAGAAGTGCAGATACCAGGAAGATATGAACACACAAAGTAATGGTTCGACCCTATTTTTACATACATTTTAATAACTTAGGCAAGGCATTATTTCTTGTATTTTCTGGCTTTTATTTCTCCTGGCTTTTGCAACTGTGGTATTGTCTTAGCATCTTTGTATGTTTTAAAAATTTAGCACAAACTATTCCAAACTTACATATGTCAGATAAAACTGGCTGAGCACGGATGGACTATGATTTTATGGAAATTCAGTGGTATATTATTTACACAAGGACATTGGCTAATCAAGACACTTACTGGATGAGACAGGAAAAGGCTGAAAACAAGCAGGGTAGAACATATAACTTAGCTGTGAATTTTTTGCATCTTTTGAGCAACTTCCCAACAAATACTAAGTGAATGAACCAGCATTCTGCATGGATCAGCAGTGTCTCATCTGCAGCTGTGTACATCTGACACATGTCTGCAGAGGCTGCTGTTCCTGGCACAAGTGCTGCTACTATAGCTGCTGCCATTACTGCAGCTATGAGTTTTCCTCCATCTCTTTGGCAACTTGAAGTGTTCCAGAAGTGCAGACTGTTATATCAGATGTTTTAGAGATGTTTGTCAATAGAGGAGGGTAATGAATGAAGAAAAAGAAAACATTAAATTGATAGTTTTCAAATCTGACAATTCCCATTGTAAAATCTCAAATCCACCCTCCCAGCATTGTCTGATGCATCTTGGATTTGGTAGAATTTCATGTCTGCTCCCAAAATATAAAGAGGGTCACAGGGATATCATGGCATAGTGGTCAGTCCCTGCTAATATTTCTCTTATTCTGGTATATGAAAATCTCTGTAGTGTCCTCCCTCTACTAGTTTCAAACTCTGTGTCTAAAAGTTAGTTTATTTTATTCAAGGAAGCATACTTGCTATCACTCAGGTTACAATCTTTACATCAACCACAGCTGTAGCCCCTCCCTCTTTGTAGGACACAGTGATGCATGGGTGCCTCTACTCACGTAATATAGTACCAGCCTCATCACTGCATAGTTCCTACTATCACATTACAGCTGCAGCTCCTCAAATATAATTTTCTGTCATTCCCCAAACTCATTCAAATAGAGTTGTCCAAAAATGAGCTAAAAGCACATAATGTTAGTCTTGCCAACAGACTTCCTGTACAACTTATTTAATCTATTCACCTTTGTTTTCTTATTTTCCAACATAGAAGATTGGTGATCATAGATTTTGTTGATCATAGAAGATTTGTGCTTTAACTGCTCTTAAGGGTCTGCCAAGAGGAAACCTTCTAAAAAGTAAGAAAATGGGTTCACATGGTAAGGATAAACCAATATATAGCATTCTTATATTTCTTGGCAAAAATAAACTGAGGTGCATCTTTATCAATGTGATAGTTACCTAAAATAAGAACAGCATGAACAAGTAGTGGTCTTTCATACGGAAAAATCTTGTGATTTTTTTTCACATAAATTGACAGTTGTTTGATTTTTGACAGTGTATTAAAATGTTTATCATGTGTGCAGATACTTCATCCTTTACAGCAGAGGCTTATTTCATGTTCAAATTGATACATATAGTTCTTCACCACTGAAAGACTGAAGGGACAAGAGATTCCAAGAATCCTAAAAAATGAGGTATTTTCATGACCTCTGATGAAGGTGACCACACATACCCTGATGAGCTTTGTAATGCAATCCTCTGTGCAGTAATGAAAAGGAATTTGAAAGGGGCTCAGTTGTTTATCCCTGGATCATGCTATTCTTTTCCTCACCATTTTCCTTTGCATTGATTCAACAAAATATTTTCAGAGTAACTAAGGAGAAACATGTTTATATAAACAGATCAGTATGATTCTTGAATGTTAAAGTATAGAAGATTTATGTAAACCACAAACATGGTAATAAAATCATGTATATCAATTCCTCGACATAAATCTTAATTCAAACAGTTGAGCTATTCATAGTATATTGAGTTTATATTACTACTGTTTGAGCCAGTTATGGAGACAGTTGAAACTTCTGAAGTATCTATGGCCAAATAGAACTCATTTAATAAAAAGAGAAAGGGAGTAAAAATTTCTTTAGGCTACTAAGGAAACTTAGTAACAAAATGCAATGGGAAATCAGCAATGACAATCAATTCTGAATTAAATATTCATGTGTTTTAGGAATTAAGAACTAGTCCTAAAGTCATCTGGCATATTTAAAACTAAGGGGGGGAAATAAGCTAGAATTCATCTTATATAAAGAAGGCTGCATAGCAGACTGTAGCAAATTAGCATTCAATATTGGTGGGATCCAAGCCCAAGCAGGTTCCTTCTATAGCTAATAAAAAGAATAATATTCCTGTAAATGTTGGCTTAGAGAGGGACTAAGGTAGCTCCATTCTTCTTACAGGAAACAGAAGGGTAAAAAGTATTACTTAAAAAAAGTAAATCTTTATTAATATCTTGCAAGACCATTACCTTACATTAAAAAAACTTATTTTTGCTCTCACCCATTATGCTGTGCCTCTATTGCTGTATAACACTGAAATCTATTTGTGATAATTTCTGTTAATCCTCTGAGTATCTTTATTAACCTTTAAGCAGAATCTGTCTCCATTACTGAGTAGAGTCTCCAGCCCAATGGCTCCTTCCTTGTCTTAGTTATTGAAACCACAAAATATTACTGTAGTATTAAAAAATAAAGCAGCAAAAAGTATCATCTGTGTGTTTTCAATTACAGCTACCACTTTAATCTTTGACTGGCTCATGACAGCCAAATTCAGAATGAACAGTGATCAACAACAGTTAGAGGTATATCTGCAGAAAGTTATTCCTCTTTATAACTAAACAAGCTGCCCCTTAACTTCAGCTGTTATTTTCATGATTAAGCAGGACAAAGCCTCCCAAAGTGGCTTAGTATTGGTCCTCATCTTCTTTTTTAAAGAGTTTCTTACATCTCTGTTTCCTTCCCATTAGCAATGTAGCCCCCATAAATGCATACAAAATAGCAGGGCAGGACAGAGAAAAGGACACTAGAATAGGTCTCTATTATAATTCAATTCTTGCATTAGCTGCCTGGACAACTGTTGCTTATGTCAAGTTCTGAACTTTTGCTTTTATTATTACATTTTTCATTCAATCTCTGAGTGGCTGAAAAGATGTGACTTAAAACAGAAACAAGTGTGTGTCACAATGAAACACCACTTGCTCAATTAGTTTACAGTTCAGTTATGGCTTCTATCTAAATTACATCATGGTATGGATCAGTACTCATCTCATCTACAGTGAATATCTGCCAGAAAAACGTTAGCTCACCTATTTTCTGGACTAAAGGCAACATCACAGTTATAGTATATTACAGATGTCAGCACTGGGAAAGGAGTTACCACAGATGGATATAATTTGAGCTTCTGAATTCCACTGTGAAAATAAATCATATTCATTGTCCTCACAATATAGAGATAGGCCTGCCAAGGTACTATTGTGATGCACATCCTTGAAGTATGATGCACATTTTGTATTGCTGTGTCTTGTGGGCAGTCTGCCTGATTGTTAAAAGCCAGAGAGGGAGCCAGAAACATTGTACCACACCCAAAAGTCAAGACAACACCACCACAAACATAGTCCAGGAGACCTTAGTTAATTTCTTCCCTTTTGTCCCACTTCAAAATTAAACCCACCTTTCCCACTAGGCAAACTTCCAGAATTTGCATGCAGAAATTATATATATATATATATATATAT
>VWYI01031301.1:284-19644 GCA_013399455.1 Anthoscopus minutus | reverse complement strand
GCAGACTCAATCCCCTCATTTGGATCATCAGAAAAAAAATAAACAGGACTGGGCCCAACACAGATTCCTGAGGGACACCACTGGTGACTGATCCCCAGCCGGATGCAGCACTGTTCACCACCACTCTGGGCCTGGCCTCCAGCCAGCTCCTAACCCAGCGCATTGTTCCCATCCAAGTCTGGGCTGCCAGCTTTTCCAGGAGTGTGTTTTGGTAGAATGTATCAAAGGCTTTGCCAAAGTCAAGGTAGACAATATCCACATCCTTCCCTGCATCTACCAGGGGGGTCACCTGGTCATAAAACAAGATCAGGCTGGGTCAGGCAGGTCCTGCCCCTCCCAAATCCTTGCTGGCTGGGTCTGATCACCCACAGCTGTCCTGTGGTGTTACATGAGCACACTCAAGATTATCTGTTCCATGACTTTGTCAGACACTGAGGTCAGGCTGACTGGACTCCTGTTCCCTGGATTCTCCTTATAGCCCCTCTTATGTATGGGTGCCACAGTGTCCAGCTTCCAGTCATTTGGAACCTCCCCAGTTAGCCTGATACAGGACTGGTACAAGATGATGGAGAATGGCTTGGCAAGCTCTTCTGCCACCTTCCTCAGTACCCTTGGAAGGTCCCAGTTGAAACTTAACAGCTCGTTTAGATACCCATATGTATAAACTGGCATTTAAAAGGCTATCACAAACCAGAACACGTCCAGCCATAACAAAGGGGGCACACACCTGAGACAGAGATTTATTGAAGTAATCAAGTTTTCTGTGTCAGTCTATGGAATCCCTTACGAAAAATTCACCAGAAGCACCCAAGACTATTTAAAATATACAGCCAGTCATGATTAACAAGCAAACCTCTGCTGCTGGATACCTCTGCTCTGTACAATAAGTAACAGTTCTAGAGTATCATTCCTGCTATGAAAGACTCTGCAATGAGGCTGGGATCAAGATGCATAAATGAAAGAAGAAGTCAAAGGTCCCTGCTAGTATAAAAGCCAGACTTAGGAGAAAAAGTTAACAATAATCATCTCAGCTTTGTTACAGCCTACTAAGAATCAATATGGTTTAACCCAGATCTCTTTTTGCTTTTTAACACACCCAGCTTTGGTTTTGTTGCATCACATTTCCATAGGTGAGAAGTTAATATATTTCTAAACACAAACAGATAAAATATTTCTTAATACTGAATACTGTTCATTCCCTGATAAGTACAGCTCTTCTGGAAAAGGAAGCAATTGTCTTACAAGAATTCTGTCAGAAAGAGCAATGCATGGCAACAAGGTGTATCTTCTGATCAAAACAGAAAATTCTGCAAGCTGACATTTACAAACAAGTATTATTTCTCCCCTATAGAGTGTGGCAAATAGCCATACCATGACTCATTTGTGATACTGATGCAGCCAATTACGGAACACAAACTAGTAGGAAAAAGTAAACCAAATCAACTCCAGTAATACATGTGTGTGGAAAGGGGTGACAAATCAAGGTACTCTAGAAGGAACAGATTCACTTTCCATTCCTTGTGACTGAGTAAGAATTCCAACTCTCTCCATTAATATTTAATTACTCAATTTTTGCTCTATACACAATCTACTATGCTATTTTACAACACACATTGAAGCTAAGCATTTTATTTCTGACAAGGTTTGACAGTTTTGTAAAGACTATCATCAGCTTTATGCATGCACTCAAACCAACTGAATACCATTTTTTTCATCTTGAGCTGGCTTCATTTTATTCTGGTT
The DNA here is from genome assembly GCA_013399455.1 of Anthoscopus minutus. Classification (NCBI taxonomy): domain Eukaryota; kingdom Metazoa; phylum Chordata; class Aves; order Passeriformes; family Paridae; genus Anthoscopus; species Anthoscopus minutus. Next base: position 17,901 of record VWYI01031301.1, on the reverse strand, counting down.
TTAAGTCCCAAGTTTTAGAGCCTCAAAACGTTAAATTTTTCAGGAATGGTAATTAGCCATTGGTAATTTTTGCTCATGTAAAATAAAAATGTATAAAGAAGGGACCTTTTAAATAATTAAACTCCCTTCCTGAGCAATGAAAGAAATAACTGATTCCCAAATATATTTAATTGAACCTACTTCTGTTTCAAATTCAATTTTTCTTTAATTGGTTACTGTAGTACATGTGAATTATTAACCAGCAATCCCCAAGAACAGGATATAAAATAAAAAGAGAAAAGGCTTTCAATGTAGCTGGAAGATAAACTCATAAACACTGTAGAATTCTCCTGCTGTGCTGCTTTTTTTACTACCATCTACCTGAAGTTCTGCTGGAAGGTTTCCTCTAAGGAGGCCAAGAAATCAGCTTGAGGATGATGGTAACACAGGACTTGCCTTCTCTGTAATGTTAAAGATTTTTAGAAGGGCTACAGGCACAAGAATCTGCACTGTGACTTCTGAAGAAGTGGAAGAGTAAGCAAGAACTTTTTTAGAGGCACCTCCTCTAATGTGTAATTGTGCAGCCAAAAGCTGCTTCCCCATTAAGTCATAAAGAAAAGACAAGAATGAGACAGAGGTAATTCCAAGCCACACAAAAGACTGTTTAATGCCAACTGTGCAAAGCAGGTAGTATGCCTGTGCAACAACACTCTAGAAAAGCAAGTGACAACTATTCTACTACATTTTAATGTTATGCTCTTAAGATGCCTCCAGTTATTTCAGCTTTTCTGCATTTAAACAAGGCTATTACCACAGTCACCAGCAAAATTATGTTAGCTGCAGTCAGCACTATAGACATTCAGTACTATTCCAAATCTGATACTGCTCATTATTTACCCAATGCTGATGAAGAGAAATCATACTTTGGTAGTTACCAGCCCTTGCTTCAGAAATTCACCAGTCTTCTTTGTACAGCCTGAACACCAAGTGACCCAGGAACTTCTCATACCACTGGGGCATTTTTTATTTCTGTTCTTCAAACTGAAGTTCACTGGATAAGAGAAGCTGGCACTTCAGCTCTGCTGGCTGTGGATCACCCCAGCTGAGACTGCAAAAGTATATGAAGAACACGCAAAAAGGATGTTAGTGGCAAAAGGACTGCTCCATTGGTCCAATAATATCTTAACTATCCCAAGACAACAAAACACACACAACTCTACTCCGTTGCCACAAAGGTATTTCTTCTGTTCTCTGGAAGAGCTCCCCAGGCAAAGAAATGCACAGCTAAAACTTAAGAAAAACTGAGCCCTGTACATACACATAAGCTTATTGTTCATCTCGTCACTAAATACATATCCTAAGAACATCAGTACATCCCCTAAGCAGCAGTACCACCAGCATCTGCTGCTGCTGCTACAGTTCCTCAGCAGTTCACTTGGTTAAAACTGCATACCACACCAAAGAGGAAGGTATGCCACTTGGTACTGACAATGTGAACAAAAAGATGCTTTTTCTTAGCTCTTCATTTAAAAACAAAACAGGAAAACTGTAGTAAAAAGACAAGCAGCAGAAGCAAAGTGGGCAGGGATTGTAGAGGTTAATCACTTGCAGGGGAGGGCTCCTAAATGTTTCCCAGAGAGACTTGGGAGCTGTCATGTTAAGCCGAAGCATTAGCAATGTGCTGTGCTAAGAGAGCTACCAGGGAGGAAGCCAGAACACAGCACTGGTCCAGCCAGGCACCAAAGGCAGCTGAAACAGTTGCCATTAACCCCAGCAAGCACCAGCGGCAGAGCAGCAGAAGCAAACAAGGCAGTGTCTGGGCAAGAGGCACAGCATGAAATCATGCTTGCCTAACACCCAGCCCTGGCACAGAAGAAAGCATCCACCATGCTTCACATCTATTTTTAAAAAATACTTCTCCTAGTAAGGAGGAGAGAGAAACACAGTTATCCTGCATATCAAGTAAAAACATTTTTAATTAGATAAAATGTTGAAATGCCTACGTTTAAGACATCAAATTGGCTTCCTATCTTAAGCAGCAAGTATCCTGTGAGGAGATTCCTCTTCCTTTCCTATTTCCTCTGAGAAACGCTCCTCAACTTCTACTTAAAGAAACAGGAAATTGTTGAATACTTAGATACATCTTATCTAACTATTTTTGCTAGTTCAGATTGGACACAATTATGTAGGAATGCAGCAGTTACTGATGTACCATCAGAGAGCACTAACTAGGGAAGCTGTCCAGGAGCAGCCCTTTTTAGTCAACGATGGAACAGAGCAAATAATTTGATTAGTCATTAGTTAACAAAATAACCATGTGAACACATGGCCCCACAAGCATAGTACTCTAAAGAATTTACCCACCAGACTGCTCCCACATCACCTGTCCAAAAAAAAAGATGGCAACTTTGAATGTCACTATGATCCCTGTTACAGGTCGTCTGTGCAGACACAGAACACAATGGCATATGAACCTGGGAGGGGAAGGAGAGGACAGTCAATGCAGCGCCTTCAAGAAGAGTGAGATGCTCTAAAACTGCTCTACTCTGAACAGATCTTTGGCAGTTCAGTTACAGAAGTATCATTTGACTTTTAATCTAGAGGCATCCTCCAGTACAGGAGAAAATCACTTTATGTTTGACAGTAAAAAGCCACTCTACTGGAGAGTTTTGAATTTGGAAGAGAAGGGAAATATAATGAAAGCATGGTCACTCAACAGGGGACTGCTTCTACTTTCTCCATTCAGAAAACTACAATGTGATTTCTGAAGTTCTGAGTAATAGGGAAAAAAGGATATCTTCTGAAGATAAATTCTTCTAACTCACATATTTAAGCTTTTGATATGACTCCATATTCAGCTATAATCAGCACTAATATTTAATAGAGAGTTAAATTTATACAGACTAATTTCTAGTCTTTCCTAAGGATGAGAAGGGAGTTACAGCTTTTCCTTTACATAATGCTTATGAAGGATCATATTTCTAAAGGGGTAATTTTCACTTTAACTGACAAATCCATGAAGCCTGGTATCCATCCTTTACAGAATGTACATAAATATACTTTAAGGCAAAAAAAAAAAAAAAAAAGAAAAAGGCATCTACATGTGTGAATCAGTGCGTCATTTTCTAGCCTGAATCACTGCATTACAAAATTGCAACCGAGTGTTTTCCTTAAACTCAATCATCATGTATGGATTTACACACTGGTCACCAAAGTACCTTTCATCTTAATTTTATAATCCTTGAGGGATGGAGAAAACCTTAACAACATCCTGCATGCTTTTTCAGTTTCAGTTATTTAATGTGCATTGTGCCTTTAAGGTAAAAACCAAGATGAATATTTTCACTGAGCACAATAAGCATTCTGTGATTTCATCTTCCTAGGGAAACTCTGTATCCTGCATTATCTACCCAAGCACTCCTTTTCAGTTACTTAGCACTGCTAAAAATTCAAAGTTACATTTAACTGCTTGAACTGTAAGCACTGAACAGTATATTGGTATGTGACCACTTACTTTTGGTACTATGCCCAACTAAGCACCACAGAAACTGTCATGCTTAATTCAATAGAAAGTTGTAACTTGGACTGAATTTTTGCCAGCTGTATTAAAATATCATTATAAACATGAGGGGTTTAGAAACCTATTTGATCAATCTCTGAACAAAAAAAAGAAAGAATGCCCAGTGCTAGAATAAATTAAATCAGCTGTGTGAGTTCATAAAATTCAAGTTGCTTAAAGATACTTGAACTTATTCAGACTAAAGACAGATATTCCAAAATTACTCTGTAGATAAGAGGCTTAAGACACAAGAGTGGCGGAGAAAAGGGAAGGAAAAAATTGCTTTTTTACTGCATCCCTTCAAGAGCTCTTAACTTTATAATATGCCCATTCCCTATAGCAGTGTCTTAATTACACAAGATAGTTTTATCATCAAGCCTTTTGTAAAGGATTTCCAAACTTTCCGAAATTTCTACAGTAACTAAATGAAATGTGTAACACATTACTATGACACGGCATCACCTGGGGGATTTATCAGGCTATTGGGCCGGTATAGTCACAATTTAAAGGGTGAAGCAATCTCATTTACTATCCATTCCTTCAACTACCCAGTTCAACTAACTACTGAAGCATATGTTGAAAATTCTTTTACAAATTCTCACTTCTCTTTAGTTTAGACAGCACAGAGAATATATAGAAAATCCCTATTTGCATGTCTCTGCTTTCTCCCAGTACTAAAGTTTTCTTCAGCATTTAGATTATGAGAGCCTTGAGGCTTCCCTCAGCTTCCTTCTCTTCTCCTTTTATATTCAGAGCACAGGTTTGATGTCTGCATTTTTCAGCTTTGGTTTCTTCTCTTCGTCATCTAGCATTTAGCACAGTAGAAGTCCACCTCTCTTCTCTCACTGTCATTTTCTTTGAGCTTCACTCAAGAGAAGCAACCCAAGAAACACCTGCATGGCTGCCCACCTTCACCACATCAGGCGCTGTAAACAGGCAGGCCACTTTCTCATTCTGCTTGTTCAATGACCCGTCAGTGCCCCAGTAACAAAGACTTCAATCTCAGAGAGGAAGGTGACAGGTGAGACTACAATTCAAAGTAGTGCAGACATTTACACCAGACTCCCCACACCTGACAGGTGTTTTACAAATCATCAGCTCTCCAAATCACTCCACTCCTGTGTTTGTTGCCTCCATGCACATTGTTTCAGAAAAGACTATATTCAGCTTCCTCTTCTGTTTTTACAAGACTGATTCAAATTAGAGTTCTTTAAAATTAGAAAAATGGCAAGGGGTGAGGACACAGCCAGGTCTTCATGTATCATAGGTCATACAAATCCACAGGGGACTGATGTTAATCAGTTTACTAATATTCCTTGCAAATGAGCAGATAACTACTTGGTTTTAGTCGTCTGAACTGAAGAATATGTCATATCCTGAATCTGCTATACCTAAAGCAAATCATAGCAGTAACTCAAATGTTACACAACCAAACAGCACCTAAAGTTCAGGTGAAGTTCTGTACCAACACAATGCTAGGACAGCTCGCAAAACTGAATGAGGAGGTAATTCATTAAGTTCAACATCCCATGTTCAGCTCAAACAAGACTGCTATTTAAAAATAAAATAATTCCACACCGTGTAACTCAAACCCACAGAAGTACTGAGCACAAAAAGCTCCACAAAGAACACACAGTCCACTATGAGAAGTCATCCTGTAGAAACACCTTCAGTTTCCTGAATTTAATATTGGACATTAACTCTTTAATGGTGTACACTTTCCAAATATACAAATTAAAATAGAAAGAGATTCTGCTGACAAGATAAAGTCAAGGCAACTTCAACGTACAGTTGGAACCAGATGATCTTCAAAGTCCCTTCCAACACAAATCATTTCAGGATTCTATGCTTTCATGTCCCACACAGTATTTAAGTAAAACCTGAGTCACTGACTCCTAAATTTTACCTCCTTTAAGCCACAAGCACGAAAGCCCAGCCCAGGCCTACCTCCTAAAAAGTAGTAACACTTAAATAGTTCCATCACGTATCTATTACCTTTGAAAACATGGTCCTTTCTATCTACACTTCCACAAATCTTCCAAAGTCATACATAATTCTATCAGTGCCATTTAAAACAGCTTTTTCAAGTGCCACTAAACATACACCAGGCTTTGCCATTTAGCCTTTTGACATGTTCACAGCATTAAGAAAATACCTTCATTACTGTAGTAACCACCATTTTTATATCTATAAATAAAGATGCCAAAACAATCTGATCAGAATTTCTGTGTGTAGCTGAATTTTCTAGAGCTAATCTGAATGACAACTTCAGTAAAATCCACATTAGAAACTTCAGAATCGGGACTTTCTCCAGTGTCAGGGAAATGCTTAATCCTAATTATCTCTTTACATAATCATTAAGCAATAAATAGATTAAAGAATTTACTACAAACTAAATTCGTTACACCTTCTTTAACAAGTCTTTCTGAGAGATGGAATCAAAATCTTTTTCATTTCATTAGCAGTAAGACAGAATTCACTTAAAAAGAAAATTAAAAAGGGAACCAGATATTTTCAGGGCTTATTTTCTCTTTACTGCTAGAAAATAATTTCCATTGATAATGTAAATCACTGTCATTGGTGTTATTTCACATTTAGCATGAGAACAGCATTACAGCATTTAGCTTCTCCCATTACCCATCTCTCTATTAGCATTATGCAAATACAGCCTACCAAGAAAGAACTGAAATTAATACTCATTTCATAGAGGTAACTTAATTTTGGTATACTGTGGTGAAGAGTAACAGTAAATCATGGCAGGTTTTGGTTTTCCAGTTAAATCATATAGATAAGACACCAACATAACTGAAAACTCTCTCAATATTAGCATAAAGTTTACTAAGGCAGCTTTTACTACTTCCTTGAGAAAATTTATATATACAACATTTCCGCAAGGAAGATTTAGATTTTTTATATAAGCTACTTCATTAAAAAACTGCTAGTTCACAAAATTTAGTCTGCCCCAATCTTGACACTGGGCAAGGGAAACTAGTTAGAGCTTATACAGGTTGTGGCAAAAGGTGCATGACCAGTTCTATAAGACTGGTTTCTGCATGGATTTTCCACAGAAGGAGGAGACCAACAAAATTGAACAGTTTCCTGACATAATATTAATTTGTCTAAATCAAGGACATGACAGCATCAGAAATGCCATGATGGTTGTAGCAGTAATTGCCAATTACTCCTCTCTGCAGTCTTAGCATCATTCTTGGAAACATGTAAAAAAAAAATCTTCCCAATAATTATATTAAATCAACAACTTGTTCTACCATGAATATGCCTTAATCTAAATTATTAGGAGTTAAAGACAATAAATCAAGTATTTATTAAGTGGGTTCAGAAGCACAATTTCATTCACAATTCCAGTGAGGTTCTATCACTAGATTACTGTTCTATTCTGGTACAATCCTTTGATCTCATCCCCTTAGCCTGAAAGCAGAACATTTGATTAAAAAGGAAGATAACTGAATTGAATGATGTAAGACAGAATTAAAGATGCTTGAAAGTTAACCTAGCTAGGATTTTTTATTAGTATATAACAAGATCTTATATTTCATTTAGGTTTTTTACTAAAAATTTAAGAACTAGTTTCTTTGGTCTGTCATAGCTTACTCTCTATTTCCAGTGTTTGTAAAAATTACAGGTGCCCAGGTAGGAGCTGCAGTACATGACTAAAGCATTGTCATGATAATAGCCTTGAACTTAGCCTTGAACTGCAATTATTACCCAAAATAAACAACTACCCCAAGGGTGAAGTAATTCTGCCTGTTAATTTTACATATAAGCTTTGAAGCTGTGCATGCACACTTTAGTTGTGCATGAGGTATGCGACAGGCTCAGAGATCAATTCAACTTACTAGAAGGAATGTACTTATAAATGTTACTCAGGGTTGTGGGCTTTACTTAAAAAACAAATTACCTGCAAAACATGGCATTAGCAGGTTATATAAATGAAACATTTTGAGCAATCCCAATTTTTTCATACTGAGCGATGATACTCCAAGATGGAAAAAAGGAGTAGCAGAAGGATTCCTAAGCCTTCACCCGTGGCCTAAGGCACAAGAGGAGCATGCGCTTCCCATGCACATACGTGTACTGGCAGACATAAACCACAGAATCACTTGTCTATAAACCTCAGCTTTGGGTCCCTGTAGATGTGGGTGTTTAGCTTCTCAGTGTTTACTGCCTGGAAGTAACACGATGAGCCACAGCAACAGCACTACAAAGTGGACACTCACAGCCCTTAATTCTGCTGCCAAGTCCATGCAGCCCTGTCCTGACTTGACACCACACCCTCCCAGCCACAAATTATAGTGGCTCTTCACACCAAAGACTTCTTCATCCTCTGTGTTATCAGAAAATTCTCTTGTGGTAATTCCCCCCAGCAGCTTGATCAAAGACTACTCCCCTTTAAGTGGCAGAGAAACCCATCTCGGAAACTATGACCCCAACCCTGCCAGGCTGTCCAATATTTTTGTCAACTTCCAGACACTGAATAATTTAAGCAGACAGTATACACATTACAAGCCATACTAAGACTGACCTTCTCATTTAAAGGCGTTCAAGACTTGCACAAAATGCTTCAGAATACCAGAATACATAAAATCCCCCTTTATTTGACCTAGTGAACACTCAACAGGGTGTTGCACATAGAAGAGCTACGAATACAGTTACAGTCTAGGCAAAGGGCAATATGGCCCCAAGGACCAAGTAGAACATCCAGGATTTCAGTATCATCTGAATTAAGTAAAGCAAATTAATGCACAACTAGGCCTGTCACCACCCTACCACACACAACAGTGCCCAGCTAGTGCACGGACAGAGATGCATTAGATGTTTTCTGTAAGAAGAGATTCTTTCAGATGCAGAAAATAACTCAACTGAATAGCAATACTACTACTCAAAGTCTGCTGCTGCAAAAATCTAGGCTTCCTTTATCAACAGAGGACCAATTTTGGAAACTACTCCAGAACAGAACGTGGAGGCTTTATTGGTGCAACAAGAGCTACACAAAATTATATCCAGGAGTTAGCATCATTCCTTAGCCTTTAGTCTGCTCCAGTCCATGAAGCAATTACTACAGCTTTCCCTTCATTAAGAATGTTCAAGAGTCAATGTCAACATTACTAACTAAAACTTTGTAAGCTACAGAACACCCTCCCTTCACAGGGAGAGTCTTCTAGCAACATTGGCCAACCAAAAACTTCAAAGTTCAACATTTCTAACGTTGAGTGTGCTTTTTTGTGTGTATGGAGGTTTTGTATTTCAGAGATCTTTAAATCACATGGCAATACTATTAAATGTTGGAGGCAAAAGAAATTAAAATGCCAGTTGATTCTGTGATTACCCCTGACATAAAAATGAAATTTTTTGTGTTTATTCTTTAATTCTACACATTTGTATTTCTGAATGTGAAACAGCAGGATTGTTGATTTGAAGAGAGGTGTAGTTTTATGAAAATTCAGTAACCGGGTGTTATACTGTACTGTCCTGGTTTAGGACAAATTTGAGAGGAAACCTCCGAATTGGGTCTCTCCATGGAAAAAAAAAAGATTCAAGCTGCCCCTCCCCCAACCAGTTTGGGAAAAAGATTTCTTGAAGGAAAGTGGAAAAAGCTGTTTATTTAACAAGCAAATTATCCACAAATATAAAAATGGAATAATATAAAACAATGAAACCTCTCGCTGTTCAAAGAGATGGCAAATCCAGGAAAGTCCTTGCTGTGAGGTGCAGCTCGGCTCGCTCAGTCTCTTATCAATCTCTCAGGTGCCGGGGAGTGCCGAGGCCCAGGCCCCGGTGGGCCACAGGCCTGAGCTCCTGGGGTGCTCTGGGTTTCCAGTCCAGAGCAGGTTTGAACAGATCCAAGGAAAAAGGAAAAAACCCGCAGTCCAAAAAACTTCCCTGCCCCAGCTAGCTAAAACTAACTAAAAGCAAAGGAGAGCTCTGTCCCGCTGTCTGTCCGTGCTGCAGACAACACAGTCCGGGGAGAGCTGTGGAGGAGTGAAGGCTGTTTCTGAAAACAAACTGCGGCTTCTTCTTTCTCCTCTTCGCTCTCAGAACCAGTCTTAAAGGTGCAGAACTTAATATGTAACAAAAACAGAACACACGATTTGGGGATACAGGCATCATAAAGTCACCCCAGGACACGTACATAGGTTGTTTTCTGGTTTAAGCAGTGAGTTCTTATTATTTCTAAAGATGACAAAAGAAAGCCCAAGCCCAAGTATCTGCTTAATCAATAAATGCACAATATCACGTCAGAGAGTGAGTTAGAACTTCATGGCAACTACACCTCCTAGCACAATGCAGCAGATTAATTTTTATGTTGGACTTGTCACTGCAGTAATTATTTTCCCTGAAATACACGACTATCCTCAGGCACAGAAACAGGGTTTTCTTCTGATCTGCAATTCTGTAAAAGAGACGGAGTAACTTTTAGTAGACTAGCATGCATTCACTTGGAAAAAGATACTGACAGACAGAAGACACATTCACACAGTCATTAAGAAAGTCATTCACAGTTAAGCATTATGACAAGAAATAATATGCACCAATAAGCACCAACTTTGCTTCCAAAGAGCAACACCTTTCCATAAGAGAAGAGGAACATTCCATTGAAGTATCATAATCCCAAGCACAAACAAAAGATGCAAACGTCCCCAAGTCTTTGTCACCTTTTCCCGACTCCTTAACAAAACAAGGGAAACAATGGATGCTTTTCCAGGACGGGCAACAAGCACCCTAAGGACTGAGTGTCACGGCAGCACGGATCACTGAGCACAGGCCACGCTAAGGAACACCGCAGAACAAAGCTGAATTCAGGAGTAAGATACACACTAAGGGAACACCTTCAGCAGGTAAGTAACACTTGAGACAGCCTGTATGGAACACGTACAACAAATTATAATTGATGTAAGCAGCAGTGCAAACCACATGAGTATTATACTATAAGATTCAGGTACTCCTAATTTAAAAAATCATGCAGTTGTATTAATATTTGAAAAGTGCCTAAAAAGCAGCACTGACACACTGTTTCAAAACCTTTGTCTCAAATGCAGAACTCAACACAGATGAGACTGCAAGCTCTCTAAAAATTATAGTAAAAATCTTGATTTATACTGAAGTATTCCACTATGTGAGAAGTCAATTTTTTAAAGAAGTGGAACTGAAGCAAGCTATCTGACAAAGACTTTCACCGGTGCTGTAATCAAGTGCCAATATATTTTTACTACAATAGCAACCCACAAGGCATGTGCAACAATGCATCTCAATTATGGAGACCTAGGCTAAACATCTGCTGTTATAAATTCACTTGGGGGCCAGTGGAGAATTGAATCAAGTTGGACTACAAAAAATTTAAAGCAGAGAAGTATCAGAGAGCTTATTTTTCATTTACACTGCCAGATCAGCAGCAAAGACATTGCAGATACAAACCTGCAAAAATTCTGCTTTCACTACCTTGTGTCTTCAAAAACTGAAAAGAACCAATCCACAAACAAAACTCTTACACAGCCCACAAAGAGGGTTCTGAGGAATTTATTTGACTAGCATTCATCTTTACTTTACTTATAGTATTAACTGAAAAGCTGTATTGTATATTGCCTAGAAATGACATGCTTGATTATCTTTCTCTAAGGTTTCAGATTGTGTTGCCTTGAAGAGTAATACCTAAAATTCCAGAGTGATTTCCTCTGTTTCTGTGACCGGATTTTCTCTTAGCCACTGCTTAAGTAGACATTAAGTTTACATAAAAAATATTGCTCCTAGCTTCTGACAGATTAGAAAGTGAGAGCTGTCCAGTGTGTTTTGAAGCATTACTTTTTTAGAATCTTCGAATATCTCAAATTAAAACACCTATATATTTTTCAAGGTAGAGTTGCAGTTTGCTTAAAGATCAAATGGTTAACCTATAAATAGGTTATACAGATACGCATATAACATTTAACTATTTTGGAGAAGCAGCCAGCCAGTGAAGCAAAATGTCTACAGAATAGCACGGGTTAAAGAAATTAGAAGTCATTGAGACAACTAAGTTGCCTTACTTTACAAAAAATGCATACTTCGATGTTTATTCTATCCACTTCTGGTTATTAAGGCTCACCACCAGCAAGCTTCTTTTTTAGCAGCTGTTTTTCTAATTGTCTTCCCTCCCATCATTAAGCCTCTCATCATTAGAATGACAAACACACAATGATTGTTAACAAATCATCATTAAAAAAAAAACCACATCTACTCACATGCTACTTCAAAAACAGGGAAGTAATCTTAAGAAATCTCTTAATCTATGAACACAGACTGCTTTCTAGATGTAGATCACGCTTTCTTTAATATCAAACATACCTTTTCTTTAATATCAAACATACCTAACATTAAATATCAGGCACATGTGTATCACATTAAATCATTATTTCTAATACTATAATAGCTAACAAATAATTAAGAGTTCATATAGAATGCAAAGAGAAACAGGATACCAAATTTCCCTTTTGACATTAACAAGCAAGAAGGTGAACACATTTGTGTGGTAGCACCACTTGAAATACCCATATTTTTTCTAACTGGAGAAGATAAATGTGTTAACAAAGTGGTCGTGACATTTCTGGCGTCACGTGCTACTGCAGAGATCAACAAAGCATGAACTTCAACCTGTCAGATCAAGAGAAGCCAATTTTCAAGTGCTACAGCTCAAAATCTGCACACCTTAAACACAGCTTAAATACTTGCTGTTAACACGAATTCCCAAACCTCCTGCCTTTGTTCATCTAGTGTAATTCATCATGCAAGCAATGCAGTTCACTTCCATTTGGTCACACTGCCTATAGGATTATTACACATACACAGTTGGCTCTGGACTAAACTATTCCTTGGTGCCCAAAACCCATGTATCTTCTTCTCCAAGTGACTCACCCTCTGGTGAATTATCTAGAAAACTGTCAAATTTTAGCTTCCTAACAATATCATATGAAACGCGTAACACTGCAAGGGGAAAAAACTTTTAAAATGCTAATTTTCTTGCACTTGTGGAAATTCAAGGTCTAAATCAGCAACTAACAGTGCAAGACTGAAGTCTTACTGATGCCTGCTCTTAGGGCTTTAAAAGATTCATATCTTAATATTGTCACCGTTATGTCTGAGAAGCTTGCCACTAGCAGCATAGCTCGAAACACTTCAGTTTTGAAATTATTTACTTCAGAAATTAAAAAAAAAGTGTTATATTTCCACCCTTGCCCCCAAGTGACTTAGTGATCAAACAAATTACTTATAGGTAGATGCAATATGGCAACAAGTGCAATGGCTTAGAATATTCAATAGCAATCTAATGTACTGCATCATCAAAAGAGAAAACAAGAAGTAAGAACAGCAAATCACACCATTTTCTCTGGCCTTCTAACTAACCTAGACAAATATTTTACAAGTTATTTTGCTGACATTTGCCTATAAAAAAAGAGATCATGAGATTCCAACCATGGTTTCTTGATCTTCTTCTACCCCAACAGAGAAGGAAAGTAATTACGGCTTTGAAATCTTGTCAATTCATCAATTGTGTCATGGTACAACGCGGGACAAGCTTTTTCAGCAGACATATCTATGTACGCTTACAGTCTTCCAGTTTAAAGCCCTTACAGCATTTAAAAATCAACTTTTCCTTCACTGACCCAGTGTCAACCTAATGTCTGCACCTGAATAATCTGTCAGCACCTGATCTAAAGCAAATGGTCAAGATTCTCCTATCCAGACTTAATACCCCTGCATCTCAATTTAAGATGTTACAAACTCTGAAAGAAGCTTCCGATCCTGGCTCCTCTAATAAGGGAGAAGTCTGAAAGGTGAACAGAAATCTCTGCCTGAGTCTGTAGGAGGCTGTGATGAACAGATCAGTAAGAGGTTATATGTAATACATTTTCTGCCTTCATTTGGAAAGCTGTCCTGGAAGCTGGAGGAATGCAGGCTCAGATTCCCACAGGTTTATGAAACACCCCTCCAACACACACACACAGAGAAAGTGAGTATCTGGTAGAGATTTTATGATCTCCAAAGCTATTAACTAGTGGTGACAGCCTGGACAAGCTGGGTCATCATCATCACCGTCAAAGTGTAGGCTAATGACATGCTAATGACACACTGTCTGTAGCTCATCTTCCTCTGTACAGAAGCTCCACTACAGCAGTCCTCTCTACCAGGATATATATTCTGACATATCTTAAAATGAGAGAACAGGATGTTATGCAGAGATTTTTTGTGTTTCCAAGTTCCAGGCTTGTTGCATGCATTCCTGAGCCCTCCAAAACCTGAACTTGGATTTCTATGCAGCATTTACAACAGACTTGTTGTGAAGATAAGAGAGACTAAAGATTTTCCTTATTCTTTCTCTTTACTGAATCTAGCTATCCTGTTCACTCTGGAAGCACCTTCAATTTTCTTGTCAATCAGCATTTGACCAAGGGATAGACAATCTAAACGACAGTGCTCGAGATAAAGTGGCTTGATTATTGAGAGAAATCTGTAACACTGCAATTTGGCTCAGTTCTCGCTCAGATAATGGTAGGTTAGGAACCTGTCCCCAGACTTTCTGGGTGAAAGTCCCCAGACTGAACCTGAGTGAACACAAACCAAGTTTATTTTGTGTTCCAGAGATTTTCATAGGGATTATTTTCCCCCACACTTCTTCAGGATTTTGGCCACCAACTGATTGATCTGGTCTGTGACCATCACTTCAACCAATCAGACTCAAAGTAACCAAGAGTACTCTACAGTAACCAAGTCCTGGCATAGGGCCTACAGGTGGTAAGATCCTCATCTTGTCCTTTTCTCTTCCCTTCTTTTCCCTTGTGTATATCCTTGGGTGAAGTTGTTGTGCTTTCATACTGTAGTTCCTTCATACTGGAATGCTTTCATGCTGGTATATTACTATAAATAATAAAATGGCTACATATATGTTTTCCTCTGCAATCAAACTGCTCTATAATAAACCCTACAAACATATAATTACAAACACTGATCATTTAGCATCATTTCACTCTAATTCACCCTAAGGGATCAAAAAACAAGAACCTGGGTTACCTTCACATTCTGCAAGTTGTAAAATTTTACTGGCACCATGGACAGGATCCCTTGGCTGCGCTGGAGTGAACAGTATGATCCAAACCCACTGCAGGGTTTTCTCCTGGTAACAAATCTAACTGACTTCCCAGGGGCGGTGGGAAAGGACATCGACCCTCAGTGGGTTTCTGAAAGGTATTATTGCTGATGGTAAGTGAGGCAGTGGCTGTCCTCTCACAGCAGGTTATTAACATAGCCATCAACTTCCCTTTAAGGAAAGAGGAAAGAATGTAATATAAGGAAAAAAGTGCCACCATCCAACATACCAGCAGCATACATACCGGCAAAGTCTTAATCTAAGGATATGTAATAAAGACAGCTGAAAAAGAAAACTAATGCTTTCAGGCAAGGAGAGCAGAAATACAAGGAAGAAAAGCAAAAGCTCACCCAATGGACATCAGTGTACTTTCTCAAAAATGAGACTAAATTTGGCAACCTAATCAATCTGAGATCAGAAATTTTATACGCAGTTTCTTTCTTTCTGCTTCTTCTTCTTTTATATGTATTCTCTTTGCAATGTAAAAGAAGTTCCTGGAAAAATCTTCCATTCAGCTGTTGGCCTGACAGATGCCCAGTTTCTCAAATAACCAAACTGTGTCCTCACCTAAAACCAGCTTGAAAAGATGAAACTCTGCAAACAGCTTTCCCTTTCTTCTTCAAGTCCTGAGGCCATTGCACAAATGTCCGGCCAACAATCCTTATAAGAGAATTTTGGGAATTCCTGCAGTTACATCACAAAAATGGGAAGATCTTCCCCCTCTTTTCTTTACTTACTGCAGTCAAAAACCAGTGACAATAGTAAATAATCTTTCCATAACTGAAACCAAAATAGCAGCTATACCAGACTAGTGATACTCAGTAGAAGCAAAGGTTACTTCAGCAGGTAAGGAATGAGCAGCTCAGTAATGTCACTATTTAGAGTTAGCATATTATCATTCACACAGTGGGCTTTTAGTGAACATTTTTACTATACATCATCCTTACTTTCAAGAACACTTTGTCCTTACAAATCAAGACAGTTACTGGTATGATAAAAAATCTGGATATGCCATTTAGACATTAGGAACATATTTGACATTAGTAGTCAGAGGAAAAAACAGCAGCTGGGATTTCAATATCTGTATTGTTACAAGGAACTAAAACTTCACAAGTTTGCACTCAAAATTCATCATTCTCTTCTAGAACAGTGAAAATAGAAAATAAATATATTCCTTATTAGTCTACACATGACAAAACCCCTGCTAGGCAGAACAGAGAAACTGCTTCGGTTGAGAATGTGAAACTAAAGGACAAAGAAGAAGGTCTCACTAGAAGCATAATGCCTCTACAAAAAGACTTTATGCATGGCAGCTCTTTAGCAGATGAAATGACTAATATAGAAGTGATATGCTAATCCACATCCTGGAAAGTAATTACACAGTACAAAAGAAAGCTCCAAAAATTAATCAAGAAACCTTTGAAAACAGACAGCCCCCAAAAAACCTAAACCCACAACCCTTATCAGATTCCCATGCTTCACTTTTTTTTCAGGTTGTTCATACAAATACACAGACTCACAGCTCTGAACAGTTTCAAAGGAAAATGTCTACTAGCATCAGTGTTTCATCATCTCAAAGATCTACTTTCTGGTTACGTATGTAAGAACTTGCTACTGACATCACAGATAAACTAGCCATGTTCATGGAAATAATTAAATTAGGTCAGCGCAAATAAACCAACTATTCTTTTTCCTCTTTGCTTTTAAGTAGTCAAGCTACACCTTGCTATATTTCTGAAAACTGTTCACCTGTACAATTAGCTTTGGAAAAAAGGCAGTCAACTTCAGCATCCAGCTGAACACACACACCTCTGCAACTGAAGCCTCATTAAAATAATTTTACTGCTCAGAAAATAGCTTACGTAATTCTTCTAAAAAAACAGGCATTGGTGGCCTAATGAAAATGAAAGGAGCAGCAGCTGCTGTAAAGAAAACAAACTAAAAATAAAGGGAAGAAGTGGTCTACAAAACCAATTCTGTACAGTTTTAAACCTGTACCAGGGCTATAATATAGCTGATAAATAAGCCATGCTAAACAGTGCTTGAGCTGAAACCAGGCGCAAAGTAACAAAACGAAGGCAGAAAATCACAACTCCAGGTACATGGCTGCATATACTCATCATGCTACATAAATAAAGAGTCAAGCCATCAAACTGGACAACCTCAGGCCAGTGTGCTGCACACTGGTAACCTCAACATCAGTCCTGCACTGCAGGTTCCTTAACTTACTACTAAACCATTCTTTCAAATCTGCCCCTTGCCCTCCTGCAGAAAGACAATTTATAAACAAGAGAAAAATGGAAAAGGAGATGGATTTCTTGTACCTTTCCTAAGAGCACACCTGTTGAGAATGCCTTAACCCAATTAGTCACGCCATTCTCAACCTTCTGTATAAACTGCAGCATGATTCTGGCCTCCATGCAACTCAAATCTTAAACTCATAAACAAATATTAATTAAAGAGACTGATAGATTTAGGATAACAAAAAGGTTTTAAACCCTTGACAATAAAATGACTAACGAACAGCTTCAAAACAGGTAAACCTTCAGCTTTTGCCACATTAAAGGCTGTTTATTGGCAATCTTTCTTCATAAAGTTAAAGTTACTGTAAAAAAAAAAGTTTTAATTAACACTGTGCTCACCTGCCACATACTCCTATTTTTAAGATACTTATAATATCCGTCTCTTACAAATTCAACATTATGAACATTTGTTGAAATAAAAAGGTACACAATACTGTACAATAGTACTAGGAACATAATGTGGTTTGAATTTTAAAGATCTCTCAACTGACCTCATTACTATGTAATCATGTCCCTTTGTAGAAGAAAAGAAAGTTACACTTTCACCTAGTGAACCAACAGGCAATAGTGAGGCTACAGTAATAACTGGGAGATTGTGAAGGATAACCATATTTTTTTCAAGATCTCATTTACGTATTC
>VWYI01031295.1:0-21327 GCA_013399455.1 Anthoscopus minutus | reverse complement strand
CAACATAATAATAAAAACACTCCTTTTCTTTTCCACAGAAGTGTATTTAATTGTTATGTATTTTCAAAGTCAGCAATGTCTGAAAAGTGCCTTTATGAATAATACAAGATCATAGTATAATCTGTTTTAAAATATCATGCAGTCATTGACATGCTCATGTTGTCAGCTCAAAGCACATCCTTCTTGTCAGGGGGATAATCTTGTATCTTGAAGTTCTGTTACTTTTTTTTAAGACAACACATCCGGATTCCCAAAAACGCAGAAAAAGGAGTCAATTTTATTTTTTAGCATGATTTCTGTAGTTTTGCAATATGCTACATTTTCTGGCATTATGTTTGGTTTTCTTCTGACGTTACACTTTGATATTGCATTATGTGCATTTTCCATCACCTGTCCCAGTCCTGAAGTGTAATGCATGTAAGGCATTTTTAAGGCAAGTGATACTTGCAAAATATAGGCATATCTTGTCACTGTAAACTGGTTATTATCTGCTACTGGTGAATGGTGGTGCTTTTCAGTTAGCTCCTAGATAAAAAGTGTTGTTCCTTTGTGCGAATGGATCAGTTTAGCACCTCATTGTAGTCTGGTAGTATTCCCCAGGAATGGAAGGAATTAGTTTCTACATCCACTGCTTTGTGCTGAAGTAGGTATGAAGTACTTCCACCCTATTTCCTCCCAGCCCTCACTGGTTAAAAATGGCCAAGGGGCAGTGAGAACTTTCCAGACTGCCACAGCTGTTTCTGCAGTGTGCCTGTGAGATGGCCTTCATATTTTGTTGTAGAAAACAATTTTTTTTTCATCTTGCTAATGCAAGAATAATAAAAGTTTATAAGGCAAAGTGTGACAGTTAAAGAAGTTGTATCACTGTCTCTACAAGGATCTCTGATATGCAATGCAAGCCACAAAACTTTAGCAAAAATAGTTATATCTGCCCTGTGTATGTCTGTGCTTGCATGAGCACAGTGATATCAATGTGAGGCCTGTTCATGGTGGACAGTTTATAACCCAGTAGAACAGCAACAGTACACCAAGCCTTCAAATTTCCATACAGATGATCAGTTTTTCTGTGCTTAATGAGGAGAGAATGAAAGCCTTTTAATGGAGGATGGGCGTACTGTTAAATCTGATCCTAAAGAATTATATTGGAACCTTTCTCTGCCTTCTCATTTTTGTCATTCATGGTGTTATGCTATTACTTTGCTCGTGTTTTTTCCATGTGGTGTTTCCTCTTGTGTTTTTGGGGTTTTTTAACAGTAGACCAAATTTAAGAGGAAATAGAGAAAGGAGAAGTAAATTGCATTAAAAATTAGAAAATGTAGAATAGTTTGTGACATCATTTATGAACTGTAATCTTCATCATGATTTATCATATAGACCACTAGAAATTCTGTGTTATATATGTATGTAAGCATACCTGTGTATGTGCATCTGTGTGTGCATATATATACACATATATATTTACACATTCATGTGTAAAAATATTTATTTTAATGATCTTTTTATCTATACTAAGAGCAAAGCACATAGACATGTACACAGTTGGAGTGCATTTACATGAGACCTATAATTTTCCTTTGGGCAGTTATGAGGTTGCTGTGAGTGACCACAGAAGTTGTCAGGGTGTTCAAGGCACAGCAGCTCAAGCTTTCTCTGAAGGATGAGCTCATGGTCCCAGAGGGAGCAGCTGTGGGGCAGAAGCTTGTGTGTCCTCCTCCTGTGTTAGGAAATGGTCTCTGAATTTTGGGCAAGATCTTCTGCAGGCCCGAGTCATATGAATTAGGTCAGTGAGGGCTGCCCTGACCATAGCAAGGCTACTCCAGGATGAGCATAGCAAGGGACAGTCACCAGCTGCCTCTGAAGAATTGTCTTGTAAAGCTTCAGCAAAATGCAAGGTATGCTACCGAGCTCAGATGGACAATAGCTCTGCTAGCTCTTTCTAGTGTGGGTTAGAGACATGCCTTAGGCAAGTTTCTGTTCTTTATCTCATCCAGGCACAGACTTAACAGGTCCCTGAGTAGGAAACCTTTGTTTGTACCTCAAATGAGTTAGTGCTATGACAGTCAGAGCAGGAAGGCTCAGATAGATGTAAAAGCCATAAGGAAACAGAAGGGCTTAGAAGGATGTTTGTGACTGCTCACATGTGTAAGTGTTCTACTTGTTCTTTTTACTTTGTTTGATCCATTTGAATGGAATATTTTCGCTACACAGGAACATTTTGTTTGCCGGTAACTAGGTACAGCTTCACTCAAGAGAAAAAAGGAATTTGTAAAGAAGTCTCTTGAAATTTGACAATACCTCTCTTAAAGGGAAGAGTAAAGATGTACATTGTCATTTTCTGTTGTGACTTTTTTTGTGGCACAAAAATGCTTGCCAAGTAATTCAAGGGAGTGCACACCCAAAAGAACTTTGAATTCCAGCCATTCTTACTTCCTGAAGTAGTCAAAAAGTTCTGTAGACCTGATGTTTTTACTCTTGTCTTTCAGATAACCTGTGTTTAAAACCAATTTTGAATTCTCCAATTCCGTGTTCTCTTCTTCACTGCTTTCTGCTTCAGTGTTCTGTAAATTTTTGTACTTTCAGCTGTAAACAGGGAGAGTATTATGGGCAAAGACAAAAAAGCCCAGAAACCGACTATCCTTTTTTTGGCCAAACACTTTGGCCTTGAAACAGCTTTCCTTATTTCTAACCTCTGTCTTTCTGCCATTCTCTCAACTCTGGGTACCAACTGCACAATGATCTTCTGCACTAGGAGTGCTGATTTGGATTGGTTGATTTATGATGTGAACTCTATACGTACAGCTTAAATTGTCCCCGAAGTGGGATGCCATCTTCATTTTTGAACAGAACTGTTTTCCATCCCAAATGTACAAAGACCCTTTAAGGGAGAGAGGCTGGAATGATGATATCTAGGAGTTGAGGCCAGTCTCACTTTTCTCTTTACTCTTGTGGTAATTGCAGATGTATGCCTGAAAAAAGGACAGTGCTTGATCTCCACACAGACTGCACATTCACTACTGATTTTTCTGTCCTAGTAGGTGATATATTACTAAATTGATCCATGAGGAATAAGAGTTATATATGCTGCACTTTAAAGTAAACTTGAAGGCAATAGAGAAGTAAAGTAGGAGATTATTAAGGAAAAAAAGACTGTAAGCAAGGTATCTGTGTTAAAGAGGTGGGGAGGAAAGACAAGATGCTAGTTCACCTGTATTGGAGTAGGTCCTGGGCTTCCACACTGAGTTTGATGGAACTGTTCTGGACAGATATCAGTATGACCAATACCAGAATCTGAGTTAAGTTGTGTATCTGTTTCATGGAAGTCATGAATATTGTAAAAATGTGTCAAGATAACACAAGGAGAGAAAGGGATTTACACTAAGACTGTACTCATCAAGATTTTTGTTCCCCATTTTTTACTGGTGAGAGACTGTGTTCCCTTCTCTCTACCCCGCCCTGCATCCCCTCTGTACTCTCTACCTTTTTAGGTTGCCATAGCTTTGATGATCACTTGACCTCCAAACAAGAAGGAGGAAAATCCAAGAATGTTGTGAACCTGGGAGCAATCCGCCAAGGCATGAAGCGCTTTCAGTTTCTGCTGAACTGCTGTGAACCAGGCACTATCCCTGATGCCTCCATTCTGGCAGCAGCTCTAGATCTTGTAAGTCATTACTGGTGTGTTGTTACCTGCTGAGAGCATGTGCATTTGTGGTGGTCCACCATCATTCACTAACTAATGCTCTTCATGCCCCACAGAAAGAATAGAAAGCATCACAGCAATGCCAGCTGGTGGTGGTGGTGTTAGCTGGAGCTTTAGCATCTGTGAGTGGACAAGTTTGCAGACAAAATGGATCCTTTTTTATTACATGGCTCCCCATAACTGCATTATTGCCAGTGCAAAGCTTGTATTGTTGTCTTCATACTTGGCTCACAGACACTCTGTTTCTGCTCCTAGTGTCAACCTACACAAGAAGGACTGAAGATTGGATAACTACTTGGAGAGGTGCAGGAATATCACTCTCAACTTCTGACAGAGTTTTAAGTACATTAGGCAACACTGAACTATTAGTCACCAGAGCCAGTCAGAGGAAAAAAAAAATTATATCAGAGTGTGCATACTTTTAAATGTGGATATTGCTGATTTGCAATGCAAATCAAAGAAGTGACACAATTCAATCCCTTCTTCCTGATATTCTATATCTCCTTTCTTCTTATCCTTGGAGTTGTGTTTTTTAACAATCCTTCCCATTTCTAAAGCTGTGGCCTTCAGCCTATGATTCATGAGCCAGTGGGGCTCTGTGAGGTGTTTATGTGACAAGCAAGGAGTGTGACAAATACAGCTATGAAAAGCCAGCCAAATATTAGCAATTTCTCTGCATGCTGCTTTTCTACTTCCTTCCATAAGTGTTTGGCTGTGTGCAAGCTGAAAAAAAGATTAAAAGCCATTGCTCTCAGAGCACTCTATCCCTTTTCTTCCCACACCCCACCTCTCACCTGTGTGACTGCTGTGCCATTTTGCACTCAAATTCAGTTATTTTGCTCACTGCTGGAGGTGCCAGGCTCATGGACTCTGCCTTCCTGCTAGCACTGTGCCCTGACCTTTGCTGCATTGCCTGTTCCATGGCTGTAGGGATGTTAATGCTCTGTGCACCACTCCTTTGTATCTTCACCTTAACCTTGCATACTTGGGCTGCAGATTCAAGCACGTCTGCATTAGTGTTAGTCTGGAGTTGCTGTTGTTGACAGTTTCCATCTAGCTCTACTGTTTGGAGTGGTCCTCATCCATCTTCCAACAGACACAGGTTTCATTCCCTGTTTCCCACACTTCCTGCCAGAGATTGTTGCCCCTCTGGATGGAAGCTGTGGGTGCAGTGGCTGACAGAGTAGCCTACCTGATGGCTCTTACTAGTTAGGGGTGCAGAGAGCTCAGTGAGCCTGAAAGCTGCTGGGTGTGCAACACCCAACTTCAGTCTTCAAGGCTTCCAGGCTGCCACCCCGCTGGAAATTCTAAACTGACAGAGTTAGTAAGGTGTAAGGTGCATGGGTAGGAAAGAGCTCATTCCTAGCAAGTTTGTCATCAGGATCCTTCTGAGGATACACTACTCTCTGTTCTAATAAATCAGGTGAAAAAATGGGGTTTGGCAATTATGTCTCTATTGCCTGTAAATGTCTTAATTTTTAGATTTCCCAAATGCCCAAATACAGACCAGCTTATACTGTGCCCATGCATGAAGTCAGCTGGAAACTACCAATGAGAGATAACTGTTTGAAGATGTCTGACTTCCAGAGCTGACTTTTACAAATTAAAATGTAACTGTCTCTCCTTTCCACTGGATGATGCAGACAATTTTGATATTAGAATTTCTAAAAGGTCTTCAGCTAAAGATGAAGGAAACCTTGCTGTAATCATAGCCTTGGGAGACTTCAAATACCTGTTCAGTTAGCATATTTTTCTACAAAGTATTGGTGACATGTAGAAGTTAGGCAGTCACATGCAGTGTATATTTTAAAATATGACAGTGTCACTGTATTGGTTAATGGCAGTGGAAAGTTCACACAATATTTGTCACTAGTGTACACCCAAAAGGAAGCATTCTAGGTGTTTTAATTTCTGTTTTCAGGCTTTTGAAGTAATAGCTTGAATCAGGTCTGGTGCAAATGAAAAGCTTCTTAAGTAATTTTATCCAGCCTAGTTGCTAAGGCAACCTTTAAAAAAAGGAAAGGCAAACAGTTCCAGTTTCAGTTCTTCCATGATTTTTCTGAGCATGCTTTTTCATGCAGGTTTGAAAAGTTCTATTCTTACAACAGCTTGGAAATCTTTGATCAGCCTGGATATGTGTACTGGTTTGCCACACTGATTTAAAGTAATTAGAACAGTGAAACAAATTATGCATCCTTATGGTGCTAATAATTTTTTGTGCATTAAAATGAGCATTGCCTTAAGTTTAGCAGCTATGCAGTTAATATATTTTCCTAGAAGCAGCATCCACACTTGACTAAATTTTTTAAAACTACAATCAATACATGGATGTGCAAACATTCAGTGATAATTGATACATTGCAGACAGCTTCATCTTTATGGCCCCAGCTTAAATCCAGACTTTGCAAGAGTAAAATTGATTTACTTTGGCATATTTCAGTCTATGCTTAAGTTCATGTCGAGGGTTCCAATAAACCTCTGTCTAGGATTGTGGTACTATGCTGCCTAAAGTATCTTAATTAGACTGCTGTAAATGACCAGCTTTTCTTTGACCAATATAAGAATGTGTGACACCTGTCAGTATTAAATTTCTCCAGTAAGATGTGTGAGCTCATTTGTTGTAACATGTAAATCTTTTATCCATGTTGAAATGCAATAGTTGTACTGTTTTCTGGTAGGATTGTGTTTGAGATGACCTACTGGGACAGTAGAAGCAAAGTCTAAACTGCAAAAATACTTGTGAATATCCTGACTCCATGTCACCCTGGGTCTTAGGCAGACTCTGTATATCCCATGTCCCATATCTCCACGTCCCTGTTTCCATGGCAGAAATATTTCTCTGTAGAAGTGCTTATGATAGGGAAGGAAGTCAGAGATTTCTACAAACAGGTCCTAGAGTAAAAGACTGGGAACAAAACAAAAGAACTGTGTCATGGATTGTACTTCACCATTTTGTAGATACAATCAGAGAGGTCTGAGCTAATTGAAACAGGCAATTCTCCAAGATACTACTTAATAATTTACTTGCAACCTGTCTTCATACACCTGCTAAGACAACTCTCATGTCAGACTTACTTTTGCTTAAAGCAGAGCTACCCAGTCAGCACCTTTTGAGAGTACTCAAATTTCCTTTGGCTTCTGTTAGAAGTATATTATTGGTATTACATGCCTTTCTTTTCTGTCTTGAAGAGACCAGAGCCAAAAATGCATTTTTTCTCTAAGTGCCATGTGAGCTTTAAGAAGGGACTTGAGGAAAAGTGTTGTAAAAGTCACTGTTCTTGAAAACAAACTGGACATATGTTCTCTGTAGTCATAAAACTGCAGAATCAGGTTTACATGAACAGTAATGTGATGCTGTGAAATTCCAAATCCATTCTGTATTTGATTCTTTCCACTCAGGTCATTTGCTCTTTAGAATAAATCAGGTTATCTGTTGAAAAAATTCGATGGGATGATTTGAATTGTTAACAAACTGGTGAATTCATGTCAATTTATGCAGTAAAAGAATAATTTTCAAAGTATAAAAAAATATAGTAGGTCTCTTGTTAAAACTGGACTTGTGAAGGGTTGCATGGGCATGAACAGACTTGTGAGAGAATTGCTGCTGTGTCAGGTTTTGACAGTGACCACGGTAACTTGTGTTCTTTCCAGCTACTCATCACCTGCCTGATTATTTTCTCTCCATTTGTGATGTGTTTCTCTGTTGTGTGAATCCATCTCTGTTCATTCTGTCACATCTCCATCTTTCTCTTGCTGCTGCTGCTTCAGGTTTCTCAGAGTCTCAGGTAAGCAATCACAGGGAGCTTGTGCTCTATGATGTTCAGAAAGGCCTTCATGCAGGAGGTTTTTTCACTGACTTTTAAATAATATAGTGATTTTTAATTAATCCTGCTTCTCTCCTTTGCCCCCCACCCTACATACCCTCCTTTAATTGTGGTAGTTGTGTGCTTTCATAGTGCTTACAACACATTTCTTTACAGGATTCCAGTATGCTAGGAAATTTTGACTTTATTGCTAGTGAGCTAAACCAATAGTAGACTAAGGCTGGGGTTTCATGCATGTCTTCATGGTTAAAGTTTTATTTTGTGAGAATAAAAGAATAAAATCCTCAGCTATTCTGTGTTCCATATTGCATGTGACCAACAAGTAGTTTGTAATGTTCTTCCAGGTCTAAAATTTCTTGTTTTCAATTGTTGATTAAAACACTCTTGGAGGCTCTATTTAATGATGTTCAACAGACTATCTTACAAGGTCTCAGGGCCTGTCTAATATTTATAGACCACATTGGACAAGCCCTTCTTTATAAGCAGATCTGTTTAAATCATTTCATTAAAGCTGTCAGCATCTAAAAGTGTGTAAGACATGTTTGTGCTCTGTGAAATCCTTGTTAGCAAACCTTTTAAAGCCAGCTGGTAAACTGTAAGCATTGTTGTATTTGTAGTTTTACAAACTGCTGATTGCAGGAGTTTTAGTTGTGAAAATTGCAGAGGAACAGGGAAAATTAAATGGAAATTAGGAAATTAAATGGAAATTAACTTTTGCTTTTTAGTCACTTTTCATGTCCGTAAGGATGATTTTTTTAGCAGTTTAGAGTTTAGGGAATAAAAGCTACTCCTGAGTCTAAGGAGTAGTAAGTCCCTTTAGGAAACAAAATTATTGTATCTGTTTTTTGACATTTCAGAAAGTTTCAGAAGCATTCTTATTGGTCTAACATGTTTCCTGCTGGGTGATTTAACCAAACTAAGATACACTCAGTATAATTTCTCCCATTAAAGTGATTCTTCCAAGCCAGGGACAAGAGGATTTTCCTCTGGAAACTAGTCAATCCTTTCAAAACTCAGCTTCCTGTTTTTATTTCAGTACTGAATTGCCTGGCACTTGCTAAGGCAATTGAAATTTGGCCAGTGAAATTTTGTTGACTTACACCAGAGTTATATATTTCTGTCTCCACAGATATTAACTACAACCGCAGAGGAGTGCTTTTCCTAGTTTTAACAAGCCTCCATTTATGCTTTCATCCCCAAGATTCAGAAGCAGAACCTAAAGTGACAAATGCTAGGATTTGTGTGGCCATGGTGTAATTTGCTCCTGTGATATTTGCAACCTTAGTAGCAAAGGTGAAAGTAAAACTTGACTTGTTTGTGCAGTAACAGTGCTAGGTGCACACTTCTGCTTTTGCAGTTAGATGGTTTCTGAAGGAGAACATTACAGAGTGGTATAATGTTCCTTTTAAGTTTATATTATGTTTCTTTCTGCCTCTCTAGTGTTTGGACTGAGCAAGAGTGCTCAGTGTTTATGAGCTTGCTTTTAATAGTTCAAGAAGTGAGACTTATGCAGAGAGAGACTGGTACCAGCTTTTAATGGAGAGATTGCTCCTACTATGTGATTCCTTGGCAAGCTTGCAAAGACATTTTTCAAGTGCAGAATACTCTAATGTTTGGGGAGTTTTTTTCCCCCACTGTATTTTTGCTTTTAAAGTGATTTTTTGCAAACATTTCAGGAAGCTCCTGTAGTGGCACGAGCAGCCCTGTTCCTTGAGTGCGCACGCTTTGTTCACCGCTGTAACCGTGGCAACTGGCCCGAGTGGATGAAGGGCCACCATGTGAACATTACTAAGAAAGGCCTGTCCCGTGGCCGTTCTCCTATTGTGGGCAACAAAAGGAACCAGAAGCTGCAGTGGAATGCAGCTAAGCTCTTCTACCAGTGGGGTGATGTAAGTCTTTGCTTCTCTTCTCCTTACATTAAAAGATATGGTAAAATCTAAAGGTGATTGGATCCTATATAGAATTTCAGTCCTTGTAAGATGGGGGCTCAGAAGCCTTCCTTCCAGCTTGCACTTCACAGCCTGTCAGGGTCACTCATTCTCTTAAGGGAAGTAATTTTGCTAGGATGTTCTCTCCAAGGAGCTGTTTGATCCATTCTCCTTTTTCCAGCATTTATCATGTGTGAATGGCTAAGGAAGAAGGAAAATGTGGGGGGTGATACTACTTTGTATTTTTCCTGCTGCCAAATATATTTAGCCTAGGGCTCCTTTAACTAAGAGTTTTGCTGCATATTTAGCAATGGGTTTTTCTTTGCTGTACTTAATTCAGTTTCTCTTTGCACCCATACAGACTGTTAGCACTTGTAGTTCTTTGGCAAGGGCTACTATGGGTCATGTCAAAATAGTCTCTTTATGTTTGGCACTTGAAACCTTCAAGTTTTATTGGATTGTGATCTCTTACCATACAAGAATGAGGCAATTGTCTGATCTTGCCCTGTGAATGCCACTTGCAATTTCCTTATAAAGCCCCCAGGATAGAATTGCTGAACATCTGACATGTATACAGGTCATTTCTCACAACTCAAAATAGTGGGAGAAGTTCCTTTGACAGGTTACAGATGTCTTTCTGGAAGTGAGCTTTGTTCTTCTCCACTCTTCTAAAATCCAGTGATTTTTACAGTGAGCATCATGATTCCTGTCCTCCCCCTGCCAAAAAAGAAGTCATAAAATCCAGTTCTTATGGGAATTTAAAAATCATGTTCTGCCTTGCTGCTGAATTCTTCTAGGTTAAACCAACACATGCTTCTCAGTGGAGCACATTGTAGAGAACCTCAAAATAAAGCTGGCCATATCAATACATAAATCCCATCAGAGAACAGCCCAGGGGGAGAATCCAACTTGGATCTTAGAACCTGAGCTTAGTGTCTTCACAGATCTCCTTCCATTCCTAAAACTAACTCAAAAAATGCTACCTGGTCATCCTACTCTCTGGTAAAGTCTCAAACACAGGAGATTATCTTAAAAACAGCACAAATACCAAAATTTCTTGAAAAAGAAAATAGAGTGAAGGTATTTGCTTCTGTATTCCATGAAGCCACTGCCTTAGCCTGACTCCTTTGAGAACTCCTTTTAAGTGGAGAGCATAAGATTACAGAGTCATTGAATTTTTGCATGCCTTCAAACAGCCAGAACTATCCATCTCTGTTTGTAGATGCTTCTAGACGTTCCCTTTTCTCAGATTCTAAAAAAATGAAAATAAGAAAGACAGCAACTATTAGAAGCCAGTTATATTCCCCTTCAGCTATCATTTTTAGTAACTGATATACCTGACCTGGAAAAAGTCCAGGAAGGTTTCTTTTCATAATGTCAAAAGTACTACCATGTGATTCAAGGTCATAAGAAAGGAGCCAGGGGGAAATCTGATCATAGGCAACTCAGCATAATTTTCTTAAACTTTTCCCCTTAACTTTAATGGCATCATAAGGATGCATTCTCCATTCTAAGGCTAGTGTGTGTTTGCTGGTGCTTAGGAGCATTTCAGAAGGGAGAAGCCTCACATTTACAGAACTGTAAGACATGATAAGATTTGGAGAGTAGTTTCAGAGTGCAAATTTTTTCCATTTCTTCAAGATGTCTTGCTGTTCATTCATATTTCTGATTCTTCTCACTGAAGGCCAGAAGAATTTATTTACCCATAGCTTCACTGGCCCCACAAAAGACTGAAGCTTTGAGACTGGCCTGCACCTAGCTCCTTTATATGGAATGTGGAGCAAGGCTGGTCCTCTGGCACTGCTCTTCCTCCCAGAAGCTCTTTGAGATGGAGCTGGCTGCAAGGCTGAGCAGCAGCCACCAGTCAAGCTTGGAAGGCTGGGCCTCTGAAGCTCCTCAGGCAGCTCCTTTTTTTGGCTCTGAGCAGATTTCAACCAGGCAGTCTGAATTATGAGAACTGGCTTCCTGTGGCTGAAGTACAGGCAACTGCTGGAGAAGGCACTGCTGTTTCTCTGCAAAATCTTGGACAATAAGAAAAGAAAAGAACCCCTTGAACAAAGGGAAAAGAATATTCAGGATAGACTGAATGCACTGAGGATTTTTCTGGTTTTTTCTTGCAGTAAATAAGGCTGCGAATTTGTTCTAATTATGGATTTTTGCTTGTGGATTCTTGCTTATGGATTAATTGCTCACTAGTTGTAATAGATAGTGCTATTGTCAAAGTTTAGTCAGACCAAGAAAGAAGATAAATCTTTTTTTCTATCCAGCTCCTTTAATTTGGCCTCCCTAATAGCATCAGAGAATTACAGTGGTGAACTCTTTCCACAGGAGGTGAGACTTGGACTGCCCATAGCAGTGATGAACATTTTGAATCAAAAGACCTGATTTGTTCTGCTGTCTTTAGAAATAATACAAT
This sequence comes from Anthoscopus minutus, assembly GCA_013399455.1. Lineage (NCBI taxonomy): Eukaryota > Metazoa > Chordata > Aves > Passeriformes > Paridae > Anthoscopus > Anthoscopus minutus. The sequence continues at coordinate 9,462 of VWYI01031295.1, read as the reverse complement.
GTTAAATCTATTCTGATTAGGTTAGTCTGCCACTTCCTTTGACTGCTTCTGTTAAGAGGACTTTTTGGTTTGCTTTTCTGTTTGCTAGAAAACCAGAAATACAGAAAACACGTCAGGAATTCAGTGCTCATTAGATGGGAAGCTGTGGGATTATGTCATGTTGCTTTAACATAAGGGTGGGCTACACAGCATAAATAATATGTTATAAATTACTGTTTTATTGGCAGGCATGCAGAACATTTCTTCCTTTAAATGCCTGAAATATAGAAGGTGAAAAATTGTGAGACATGTGCAGTTCCTTTAGCAATGTACAGGCCCAGAGAGGTTGACATCTATTTTGTATCAGCATGCAAACCACAACAGTATCACTTTACTGTCTTTATGTAGCAGACTCTACCTTTCCCCTGTTGTAGGATTTCAGAGGAAATATTTAATAACAAGAACAGTTATAATAAATGAACATTTTGTATTTTTGTGTCGCTTCAGTCACAGCAGGAAAATTATATGGTACTGGCATGACCATCACTTCTGACTTATATTTAGAAAACCTCCTTAGTATCTTTGTCTAAAACTGTCCCATACTCAGAAAGGCCAAATGGCCAGTGCTGATGAAAACTGTAATTTAAAACATCTCTTCCCTCAAAAAGTGATTATTTCACAGGATAAAATTTCACATACTTATCTGTGTTCTACCCATGTACGTGCAGCAAAGAAAATCAGGACAGTTCTTAAGAGCTCTCAAGTGTCTTAGCAGGAAAGCAATCTCCTTGCTAACACACCCTTACCTGTAGTTTGCTGAAAACACCATGAGGGCTGTTTACATGCTGATAGTGATGCTGGCAAACAGCCATGATAAACAATCAGTGCCTTTCTGGAGAATGTAGGATGGAAATCTGACTGACTCTGCTCTTTCCACGGATCCTCTGTGCACCATTATCCTTGCACCTTCTCAGCTCCTCTAAGCATACTCTCAGCTCATTTTTGGAAATTACATCAGGGAGTTTCTCCTTTAAAGATGGAAGCAGGCTTTCCCATGGGCATTTAACTGTCTTGTGGAGGAAATAAGGACTGTTACTGGATTCCTAATGCACAGCATAGTTTCTTAAGCAGAAGACCTATATTCTCAGTGGAAAGACTTAGCAAAAATCTGGAATAAATATAGCAAAGGAACAAAGAAAAGTGGAAGAAATTAATACTTCATAATGACCTAATCTCCTTCTGCCTGTTATGTGCAAGTTTGGAGGGGTTTATTGTTTAACTAAATTTCCTAAAAGTTTTCATCCTGAAATTTGACGCTGCAAAGTTTTATTGAAAAAAAAGGGGGAAATAAATTCTAATTTTGATAGCAATTTGTCTTCTGTCATCCCTTTCTCCTCTTTAGACAATAAAAATAAAGCCAGGGTGTTCTGGTTGGGCTGAAATTCTCACCTCCTGTGCTTCTCTTTCTCCATCTGCAGGCGATTGGTATCCGCCTCAATGAGCTGTGCCATGCTGAGAGCGAGAGTCCTGCCAACCTGCTTGGCCTCATTTATGATGAGGAGACCNAGAGTCCTGCCAACCTGCTTGGCCTCATTTATGATGAGGAGACCAAGAGGCGCCTGAGAAAGGAGGATGAGGAAGAAGACTTTTTAGATGACAGTAAGGAGACTCCCTTTACTACAAGAACCCCCGCTTGTAAGAACCTCTGCTTTAGGAGCACTTAATGTTTTTTCTCTTTTCATTTTCTTGCCACCCGGTTGTATTTCCCAGTCCCTCACTTTCACCCCAGCTTTCTCCCCTGTTCTTTTGATGCCTGGATGTAAAACATGACAGATGTGTGGCAGTGCTGAAAGACTTGGATGGGAAAAGGAAGGGGAGCAGGCAGTGGGCTGCAGTTCCTGTACACAGAAACTGCTGTTTTAAGCAGGGTCGTAATTTATTTCTTGAGTCTTGCTGTCACCTCAGTGTCAAAAACGGTTCAGGTTCCACTCCTCACAGTTACTTCTGCCAAAATATTTGTGTAAGATCAGCCATTTAACATTGAAGGATCAACTCACCTGATGTGAATTGGCACAGCTCTGCTAAGGGCTTTTACATCTTGACTTCAGTATAGTGCCTGATTTTCAGGCAGAAATAAAAAAAGCGCATCATTTAAAATCTGTGTAACAACAAGATGATGAAACCACACACATTTGTGCCTGTGTGTACATAAGGGTGGAAGAACTGTGACAGATCACTGATTCTGAAAAATCTGTATAGGCATGCAAGTTACAGCAAGCCCCGTGAACCAAAATAAATTGTCAAAACACATCCTGTTGTAGCTGTAGGTGAAGATGGTAACAAAACATATGTGCTCTTTAGACACCATTTGTGTATAGGTGTGTGCTGCAATTTACTGGTGCCTGTCTGTGTGTGCTGTTGTTCCCTGTTGGATGTAGTGTGCTGGCAATGTTTATCTTCTGCTTTTTCTTCCTGTGGCTCTGGATCTGCTCTTATAAAGCGTAAAGGCCCACTTTGCAGTAGAGAGGAGCTGGTGGGAGGAGTGACATGGCATTCATAAGAAATGAGCTCAAGAGAAGGTCTTGGCCCTAAGCTAGACCTTCCCATGTGCCACTTGTGGTGTGCTAGTGCTGGTAGCTACAGAAACATGGCTGGCTGTTTTGCATCATCCCTTTGGGGGATATAGCCAGAGCAGGAGGAGGTTGCATACCAAAGCTTCCTTCTCCTGCACCACAAAATGAACAACTTCATTCTGATGACTGAGTGGTGGGATAAACTTTCTTTTCCCTGTTCAGCCACTCAGGCATTCAAGGGGATGTGGAGATGCTTTAAAAGGGTACCTTGAGAGAAGCAAACGAAGATCAGGGTCTGGTCTAGAAAGCCATTTAAAAACTCAAGTGCTTTCCTGAAAACCAGTGTCTGAAAATAGCTGATCAGTAGTCCTGCTGCAGGCAGGGATTTTTCAAAAGCTGCTTTATATGCTGTAGGAAGTAGACTGAAGAGCATTAAATATGCAGCTGGGTATTCCATTACACTGTATATGTCTAATTTGCTTTTGATAGTTAAGATTATTTTAATCTTTACAAAGTTCACATTTCATTACTGGTGATGTGTACAGGGGATCTGGCAAGAATCAGATTTTATCTGATCCCTCCACTGATTTCTCACTTGTTTGGTTCAGTCTTTTCCTATGCAAAAGGAATTAGATCACACATGAGAAAAGCAAGTAAAAACGCTAATCTTTCTGAAATGTATGTAAATGGTAATATTAGGAATAACTTTTAAAATGGGTGTGGTTAGTTGTTGTCACAATTAATTTTTTTCTTTACTTTTTTGTTGTCTGTTATCCTAAAAAGTGCTTTTCAAATTGATCAAGCACTGAAGAATCCTTCTTAATTTTAAGCTTTTAATTGTATCAGATGGGTTACAAAGGGGGTGTGGTTTTAAATCTGATCGTTTCAATACAAAACATGAAGTATCAGCTGATACAGAACTTGAAGTATTTTGATAATCCCTCTTCCCTTACTCCCTCTTCCCTTACCCTCCAAGTTTTAGGTTAAGAATTTGAATGTGATATTTGATTAAGTAGTTTGATTTTTTCTCTTGATTATTTCTGTAAAGCACATGGATTGCTTGCACAATTATAGAAGCCTGACTTCAAAGGAGACTATCTTTTCCAGTTATCAGGGTAGTAATTAATAATAGGAAAAATGTCTCGTTAACAGTTAGTCATAACTCCATTATTTTCAGATAATTTTCTGTATTTGAAAGTGGTTCTTTTCTACAGCTGCAAAAGATTTGACTAAATGCAAAACTGGAAAGGAAAAGAAGGGTATCTACTTCTTAACGTGTATTAGCCTTAAATGACATGTATACAAAATGTAAACTTGTAGTTAGTTTAGTAGGTCCTTAAACATAATAGACGATAATATATACTATAGTCAATTATCATGTTACTTCAATGTAAAGCAGTCTAATATAATAAATAATAGAACAGAATACAATAGAAGATACCATTAGTATAAAATATAATGTAATATGATATAATCAATGTAACATAAATGTTAGTATTATTTCATGTGCTGGCAAATACATGGTTTGTTATTTGATTGATCCTGTTTCTTTTAGTGTAGGAAAAGTAGCACAGATATGTGGGGTCCCCTGTTTTTCAGTGCAGCTTGCATGGTGCACCATATGTAAGAATGTTACCTCTTGGTTCCAGATCTTGTATTAATTCCTTGTTCATGATAGAAATATTCTTTCCTAGGCACTGTGAATCCTACCAAATGTTGTTGTCCTTTTGCACTAAAAATGGCTGCCTGTCAGCTTCTCCTGGAGATAACCACATTCCTTCGAGAGACCTTTCCCTACATGCCCAGACCACGGGCTGAGCCTCTTGTGGTAAGTGGACCACACACACTGGAGTGGGCTTTGCTCACAGAATCACAGATTCCAGGCTCTGATGAGAGGTAGGGAAGGGTTAAAACTGCAGTGGATGTCTGCAGGGAGAAAGGAGCCATTGTGTGGTGAATAGAAGATGGTCAGGGTGCATGAAATGGGTTGATTAAGAAGGTAAGGCCATGGAAGCACAGCATGTGCTGCTGGAAGTTAAAGAAAGTTTCCAAAGAGAGAAGAGGGATTGAAAAACCAAGGGTGGGGGACCTAAGAAGTGTGGGAGGCAGACTACTGGAAGTGACAAGCTCAAATGCTCAGTAGCTGATCAGCTGGGCCAATGGTCAGGGATTGCAACAAGGCAGTCAGGGGAAGGGAACAGAATGGTTTGCAGAGAATCTGCCAGAGCTTTAAAGCTGCAGATTGGTTTGGGTTAGACCCAGAGAACTGTAGGGAGAATGGGAAGAAAGGAAAGAGATGGGGACAAGGAAGCAAAGAAAGAAAAAACCAAAACCCAGGAGACTCAGAGAGGCACAGGCAAATCCTGGCATAAACAATAAGCTAAACAACTGGTTAGGTGGAAACTAATGCTGTGAATAGCAGAACACATGAAAACTAATTTTCACTGATTCATTCTTGTGTGGATTTTCTTATGTCTAATACTGTGGTGTGACATTACCTTTAGCCTATTGTTTCAAAAAATACACATGCACACAGTCATCTGTTGACAAGTTGAGCTGACAGTGACCCTCAGCTTCAGAGGTGGTTAGCATGGAATGAGATGAGAATTGAATAGCTGACATGGTTTCAGCTTTTAAGCCAAATTTCTTTAAGAAATCAGGATAAAAATTATAAAGAAAAAAATGAGAAGTTAAATTTCCCTGAAGGATTTAGCCCTACTATCCTGTTTTTCGTTAATGACAGATCAAATTTTAGTCATGGCAATTATGCTTGACAGGCTGATTTATCCGGATAGTATTGTAATCAGGTTCTGAAAATTATTCCAAAGGCTGTAAATGACCTCTGGTGAAGTGGCTAAGCCTCAGGGTATGCAAGAAGGGCAATAAATTCAGCAAAATCCTCCTTAAAGACATTGATGATATTACAACATAATAAATGACTGCATCCACAAACAGAATAATATCATGGTTTAGAATTCATGTCATTAAGTAGTTAGGCTTGGAACTAAGAATATGTGGGGTAATGAAGGTCAACAGAAATTAATGCTTTTATGCGAGCTAGAAGTGCAACTGCTTAATCCCTTTCTAGAATAGCATATGGGAGACAAGGAGGAGGAATTATTCTGTGAGCTATAGGTGAAAGAAACCTTAAGGGCACATTATGCAAGAGTCTGTAAGATAAGTGGCCATAGAGTGCTGTTTTTAACTTTGTACAGAGTAAAACATAAAGAGGCAAAAATAATCCAGATTAAAATATTAACTGTATCTTTGGAGAGATGCTTTCTTTCCAAGAAGATCAGGTACATAATGTTATGATTCATATAGCTGGAATTTCAGTAGAACAAATCTCACTTCCATTGACATTTGTAGGCATACTGGTTCCATAGATAGGAGCACAGCCTTGGAAGCCTTGAAGAACTGAAATATTTCCAACTGAACTAGTTTTGGTGCACTAGTTTAACTACCAAGAGAGCATGCAGACTTGCCAAGGCTGTGGGCTGAGTGAGGTCAATGGTCCTGGCTGAAGTTTCACCCAAAGCCTTTTACTGATGATGGAGCAGATAAAGCTGGTTTTGCTCACAGCTGGAGCTGAGCAATACACCCACCTGGCTGTATTCTTGTGTCACCCACTCTTGAGTGACCCTGACTTGGCAGGGGGGTTGGACTAGGTGATCTCCAGAGGTCCCTTCCAGTCCTAATCAATCTGTGATTTATGTTTTCCCTCCTGAGCCTGCAGCCAGAGTGTTAATGCACTGGGGAATGTTAACCAGCAATGAATGTTAGCACCTGGCAGGTGGCTCAGCCTGCTGCAAGGCCAAAGAGCTTATGTGTGATTAAAATAAAGCCCATCTGAAGCAGTTTCTGGAGCTTTTCTAGTTGCAGTAGGAGCTCATACTGCTGGCACATCTGTGTGGTCTACGTTCTGCTACAGGATCTGGAGAGCTGCAGGCTGCGTTTGGATCCTGAGATGGACCGACACAGGTATGAGAGAAAGATCAGCTTTGCTGGGGTTCTGGATGAAAATGAAGATTCAAAGGATTCCCTACACAGCAGCAGCCACACCCTCAAATCTGAGGCTGGCTTCGAAGAGAAAAAAGGTTTGTCAGAGCAATAAGGCTTTTGTATTCTCAGGGCTTGTGAAGTGGCGCTTGATTTTGTGTTTTCATTTGCATAGACTGTGTTTGAAAGCAGGCAGCCATAGAGTCACATGGCTTTAAATCATTTCCAAGATGCTTCCAGCCTTCAGGGTTCAATATAATAAATGTGAGAAGCAAAGATGTTAAATTTTATAAAACAGTGCTGTGACTGAAATAGATCGAAAACTTTGCACAATTGCTGAAAAGGAGCAAGCCTTGTTTGAAACTGTCTCTTAGTGGGATGCTGAGAAAAGCATCCCTGTTTGATTCACTGTAAAAATAAAGATCAAAAGTGGTGTTTGTTTTTTTTTCTGATCATATTTTTTTCAGTTTGAAATCACAGACAGAAGGGAAGATTGGTATTTTTCTGTAGAAAATCTGTGCTGGTTTGGAAGTCACGGAATCACAACAAATTAGTGTGATTGGTCTCTTGAATTCTTTGCTACCACATTAAAAATACACTGTGTGGCTTTTGATGGCTAGCAGATTGATGTTACCAACATACTCTATACTGTACAAGCAAACTTCAAGCTCACTGTGTTTGCTGACAAAAGCAGATCGTTTCCATTTTTGAGCCATCTCATGCAAGACTCACATTCTATCTGATGGTACAAGTGTTGCAATACAATATAGTCATTGTGTGTATTTGCAATTACAGACTAAACTGCCAGATACCTCTAGATGTCCCTCTAACAACTTTCCTAGAACTATTTACATTCTGTTTCATAGTAGTAATTTACAGGTGCAGGAATTTGGATGATACTTTTGATGATTGCTTGAAAAGGATAAATGTTTAATGATTGTTTCACAGCTGTGAGGTCTGTGGCTGGTTTTCCTCTCAGAACTGCAATGTCTATTAATGATTCAGAGCAGGTTTTTTTTTACTTCTATGGGCTTTGGATAAAGTTTGTGTTATCTTCAACTTGTCTTCAGCAGTGATCTTGCCACAATTACTGGAGAAAATATTAGAAATGCTTCCAAGACTTGTGTGGTATAAAACTTTCCCCAAAACTATGTGTTCATTGGGCCATTACTTCTGTGCAGACAGATGGGTACCCACCTAAGAAAGGTGAGCTGGATAAATTGATGCTCAACCTCATTTTATCTATTATTGGTATATTGGCAGCCCAGAAAAACACACAACCTGTCTGATAGTCTAAGAAGTGAGGGATAAGATGTCTCTGCCTATTTAGAGGAGAAAAAGGTTGGGTTGGGTTGGTTTTATTTTTGAGGATAGTTACAACAATTTTTAAGCTTTTCAGGGAACAGTCCTGCCCACTGAGACATTACCTGAGTGGGAGAATACCTTCAAGCAGGCAGTCCTGCTGGAAAATGCTGGTGGAAAGTCTCTAACTATCCTCTTTTTCTTAGAGACAATGCTGGCATAGCTTTTCCTTTGCATGTTACTGTGCTACAAGTGTAATGTATTTTTGCAAAGATAGTATTGACTTTCTGCATCCTTTTCTCTAGTAAAGTCCATTTTCCTGCCATTTTATTTGGGTTTTCTTTCCATTATCCCTTTTCCCTAAGCTGTCATGTAGTTTTCCTTTACTAAAGATGCCTCTTTACAGCATTTTAGACATGGGGAAAGTAACTATGGTAGGAAGGTTGAATCCTAATATACCTTAGCAAAAATGTAATTCCATTATTTTAGAAGCATAATGAATGAAAGACAATGTTATATTTTAAAATTACAATAATTATGTTCTTTTCTTTGGCCACAGCATATTCTTCTGGAAATCCACCTGGGCCAAACACTTCAGATGCAGAGGCATCTTTTATAATCTACACTTTCCTAGATAAGAAAATGTTGTTGTGTGAATGTAACTAAACTTTTCTTGCCTGCAGTGAGAGGTTTCTATATCTCAAACTCTTTGATGAGTACTAATCTGTTTCCCTTAATTTTTCTGGAGTGTTAAAAACTTTGCTCTCATTGCTCCCCCCAGGCATGGCTTAACAGCTTTCCAAAAGCCACGAGTTTACTGTATAGAATCTGCTCCAGGTAGGTCTGAAATACAGACACTACAGCTAGGTAGATGCAGGCTCTCAGATGATCACCTGTTCTCTTTGGGTGCCAAAATGGGATTCTTCAGACTTCATGAAATGCACTTGCAAGTGCTTAAGCAATTTGGGATTTGTGGAGCTGATCTGAACATTATTCAAGCAGTAGCAATTGCTAAGGAACTTAGCATGGTCACTTGGAGGGAGATTCTTTGGTCACTCAACAGTGGCTGGCCAACTGATTTGTGAGGACTAAGGAGTAGCTCTCAAAACATATCCAGCTGTCTTTGACCAGCATGCTAGCTGCTGGAAATGGGAGTGGGAAATCCCTTCTGGAGGAACTGGGGCAACCTCAGGAGCTAAAGGTGTGTTTGCTTTGTCCTGAAGCCAAAATACAATTATATTTCAATATTTTGCTTACACATGGTATGAAAAAAGCTCTGTGCTGTTCATTCCCAACCACACACCAAAAGGTAATTAATCACACGTGGCCTTGCCTGGTTAGATCTCCAATGAAATGACTGAGTGTTGCAACATTTGGACTGACATACTGCCATGAAATGCCTTTGAACTAAGAGAGAATGAAAGTGCAAACAGTTGGTGCTTTAAACATTGAACCATTCCATGTCTGTGCTCATCAAAAATGCAGAGTGTCAGTGGATGTTTTTAATGCCTGAAAGCTGCTGATTTGTCTGAAGGAGAAGATCTACGTGCTTCTGTTTCCTCTAAAGCATTCTAATGATGAAGAGTACATGCAGAGACACAGATTTATT
>VWYI01031276.1:0-23609 GCA_013399455.1 Anthoscopus minutus | reverse complement strand
TTTTTTTTTTTCCTGCTGCTGTTTGGAGTGTGGTTAACAGAAGCAGCACAGAAAAGTAAGGAGAAGAAACTTGCCTGCATGTGGAATAATATTGCATCTGTAAAGTCTGTGTAAAAATAGAGAAACATACTCTTCCATTTCGCATGGATTTTTTTACAGAATGAGTGATTACCTATAGTTATTCTCCTGTAAGACTGAAAACAGAAGAAATAGCAAAATGAATGCCGTGAAGTTACCTCAGTGAAAGATGTCAAAATGCTTCCTATTTTGAATTTAGTCAATGAGTTTGACTTTTTTATGTAATCAGACTTCTGGGGAATTTTTATTGTTTTAGTATTTTACTTTTCTTCAAGTCAGGATCTTCTGTTTGTGTCCTCAGAATAGCTAAAAACATTCATGATTTTTATATTCTGTGAACGGGAAGGTTATTTTTAAGTCTCTGTTATAGAATTCAAATGTCATAAAATCATAGAAGGACACACAGCAAACAACTGAATATTCAGTGGCATTCACTCTATTTGGGGCTTTCCATTTAAAATTCTCATCAAGGCAAAATGCAGTCTTTTCCAGATAAGCCCAGAATTCATGGCAAGTAGAAGAAAGACAAATGTTTAGAAAGTCAATAAACCAATACTATAACTATACAACTAATTTGACTTTAAGGAACAATTCAAGCAAATTACATCCTTACCTTTCTTGCACCAAGTTACCTGCTTGCTCAAACAGATAAAAAAGACACTATAAGCATATAAAAAGAAAGAGGGAACTAACTTTAATGAAATAACTGTTAAATACTTTAAAAATTGTAAAGGGAATATCTCAGAAACCTGTATACATTGACTTTTTGAAGAAGCAATCCGTTTATACATTTTCTTTTCCTTTCAGCACTATAAAATGTACTAAATTGGGCAAGGCATTTATGAACCCTTCTTTTACAGCATTCTTAATAATAAAAAGAAACAATACAACTCACGCTTTTCCAGTCTAATAGAACTCTTTTTCTTTTCCCTGTTCCTATTCTAGATCTGCATGCCAGATTATTGCTTTAAATGGGGTCATTTTTAAAATACATGGAAGCCTATACAATTGAATTCAGAATGTCATTTTACAACCCAAAGCATTTCTTTCTTTTAGTATTTTTCTTTCTTTCCTTTTCTTAAGAAATATTTGGAGCACTGTATAATCCACTTAAATCCACTTCAAATGAATCATGATAGATAGAGCTTTACAAGAGACTGAGCTCTTATACAGCTAAGGCAGACCACTTCTATGTGGTCCTCCATTTTGTGAGCTAATTCTCAGAGAAACAGTCCAACAAAGTGTCATACCCATGCAAATGCCACCTTTCCCCTGTGCTTTCACTGCAGGTTTGCCTGCTCACTAATGTTAGTGTGTAAGGTATTGCCAGGAGGGGTTTCCAAGGTATAACGAGGGTGTAGCCAAAATATTCTTTCAGTACAAAACTTTACTTCAGTGTTTTGATTTCCTTTTAATTTCTTTCCTTTTTTAGTGTCTTTTGAATGTCTTGAAAAATATAGAGGTATTTATGAAGTGTCAAAAAGACATATACATATTTTTATGTACACAGCATAGCTTCTTCTGTCTGGATGAGCAATATATCCTCTCTTTAAAAATGTACTGTATCATATCAGGGTCAACAGTAAACAACAAAGGTGGTAAATAAAAAAAAATTCAAGCAGTATATTTGTTTAACAGTGTTTCAAAAGAAGACTAATTTACTGGTGAGAAAGTTCAAAGATGTATGAACATTAAAAAAAAATCCTTAAACTGGGAAGGGGTGAATGAATTTTTGTCACAGAAAAAGCCTGAAATAATACAGTGATTAGAAATCAGTAACGATGTGCTAAAAAAAAATTAATGTGAACCAATAACTGTTACTGAAGCTGTCCTTTATATATGTTGCCTGTGACTAAGAAGATTTTTGGGAAATACTAAAAAAAAAAATTGAAGTTACAGAATATTGTTACTAGTAAGTCAAAGAGCCATCATATTTATGATAATGTAATGTTCAAAAAAAGGAGCTCACATTTCCAGGAAATGGGTTATGATTTCAGAGTTAGTTGTTATTTAACAGAAGTGTAGTGCTGCTGGTGAGACCTGAGTCAATATGAGATAGATATTTTTGAAATTACAGATCTTACAAAACCATATGGTATATCAATTTTGCTCATTACTACTTCAGTTTCTAAATACATGGCATAGTTTTCTTTTGAAAGAAAGGAGACCAAACAGACTTAGGAAAGAATATCTAGAAAGGGAAAAGTTTATTATGGAGTAATTTTATTATCTTGGGAATTCCAAGTCCTGTACCACAACATTGTGAGAGAACTGGAGCAATTCTCATCTTTGGTGTGTTTCAGTGTCTCTGGCTGCAAAATTAACAAGGTATCTTGGTGATGAGGGCAATACACACACAGGTGTGTCTTTTCAGATAAGAAGAAACTTTGTGGAGTAATGAATAACACAATGCAATTAAGATACAGCTTTATCTTTCAGCTATATGTTGTACAATATCAACAAAGTAGAATATATTACACATTAAATTATTTTCCTGCAGGATATAATAATCCATAATTTGTACTGAGTCATTCAGTATTGTTTGGCTGAAGACAAAGAGTATATTTAAACCAATACAGATTGAGAAAAATTATCAGAGATAGGTGACCTTACTTTTCTAAAGTCATAAAAAATATATATATTAAACTCAATCAATTCTTTCAGTGAACAACTTACTGAGTATTAATGGCTTGCTCTTAGCTTGCTGTAATTCATATACTTTTATAAGTGTGAGAATAACTGAAATGTTGTCACTGGCTATTAAAAATATAGAAGATATATAAGATTTAACAGTAAAATAATATTCTTCTATCTTGAAATAATGTGATCAGAGAAAAACCTCCTTGGATGATATGTTTGTATATTAGTTTATGTGTCATAGTTTTGTATTTTTTTCTAAATAACTGGTCTTGGCATCTGCCAGAACAAGTTAATAAGGACTACAATGGCAATTCCCCTATATACACAAGACAGGAGAGAAACCAAAGGAGTGGCTTGATTCATCTAGGTCATGAACTCCAAACGACAACCTGTCATTGTTGTTATGACAGATGAAGTTGCTAAGTCACTATCCATCATATTTGAAAAGTCATGACAGGCTGGTGAACTTCTCAGTGACTGGAAAAGAAAACCTAACCCTCAGTTTTAAAAAAGGAAAAAAGGAACATCCAGGGAAATACAAGTCCCACCTCTGTTCCTTGCAAGATCATGGAAAAGATCCTCCTGGAAACTGTGCTAAGGCATGTGGAAAAGTGACAGGTGATTGCTGACAGCCAGCGTGGCTTCACTGAGGGCAAATGATGCCTGGCAATCTTGGTGGACTTCTGCAGTAGGTTTACAGCATTGGTGGATAGTAGACTTGTGCACACCTTTGACACTGTCCCAGCATTCAGCACTGTTCTGTATGGCATTATTGCCTCAAAACTGGAGAGATGTGGATTTGATGGATGAACCACTTGGTGGATGAGGAATTGGCCGACTGGTCACACTCAAAGTGTTGTGGTCAGTGGCTCAATGTCCAGGCAGAGAGCAGTGTAAGCATCTCCCTCAAAGGCCAGTATTGAGACCAGTGTTATTTAACATTTTTGTCAGGGATCTTGAGAGTGGGATTAGATTGGATGCACTTTCAGCTGGTTTGTAAAGATGGGATGCCATCCACAGGGACGTCGACAGGTGAGAGGGGTGAGCCCATACAAACCTCACAAAGTTCAACCCATGAAGTTCAAGCCTGCACTTGGGTCAGGGCAAGCTCAAACATGGATGGAGGCTGGCTGGAGGAGGGGATTGAGCACAGTTCTGAAGAAAGGATGTTGGTAGATTAAAAACCTAAAAATGAGCTGTGAATGTGCACTACATGTGCTCAAAGCCCAGAAAACCACTCCCATTCTGGACTGCATCAAAAGTATGGCAAGCAGTTTGAGAGAGGTGATTCTTCCACTCTCCCCAATTCTTGTGTGATCCCCATGGAATACTTCAACCAGTTCTGAGGGTTCCACATGAGAAGGACGTGGATCTGTTCAAGCAAGTCCAGAGAGGGTCATGAGGATGATCAGAGGGATGGAGCATGTTCCTTTGCAGACTGAGAGAGCTGGGGCTGAAGAAGAGAAGGGCTGAAGAAGAGAAGAATCTGGAGACACTTTCTAGCCTTCCAGAACCTAAGGGGGGCTTACTGGCAGGATCCAGAGGGACTTTTTTTCAGGTATTGCTAAGGGTAACACTTTTAAACTGAAAGAGGGTAGGTTTATATTAGATATTAGGAAGAAATTCTTTACTTTGAATGATCAAGCACTGAGACAGGTTGTCCAAAGCAGTGGATGCCCCACCCCTTGATGTGTTCAAGTTCAGGTTGGATGGAGATTTGAGCAACCTGGTATGGTGGAAGGTGTCCCTGCCCATGGCAAGTGGGTTGAAACTAGAGGATTTTTAAAGTTCCCTTCCAACCCAAACTGTTCTATAATACTTATATTATTTTATGTCTGAAAAAATTAAACAACCTGTAAAATGGGCAAAAAGTTGTTTTATTCTCCTTGGAAAATTAATGTATAAGAGAGATAACAACAGATAAGTAGAAATATTATTCCTATTACATATGAACCTAATTTAACCTAAGGTTTGGCTGTGAATTGGAATTGGCAATGAGATGGTAAGATTCTAATTAGTTTGTGGTTTCTTAGTTTATGTTTCATGCCCATGCACACGATCTTAGGGGAGATAGAAAAATTGATTAGGATTTTGGAAACAGGAAAATCTTAATACTAAAAAAATACCAAAATTACAAGCAGACTATCCTGTTCAAATATATTATTGGGTTATCATCTTTTCAAATGATAAATAATACTCTTCTCTTTGGCTGATAGACAAAACTCTTCTATTTGTCTCCCTGTACTTGCATTGCAGGGTAAGGTCTAGAATATAGAAAAATGTATGAAGCAAACAAAAATTTAGGAAAAATTAGGGACTTCAGAACCCTTGAAATTGATAACTGGAAATTTATTCTGTCTCAATACCTACAGATTACTTGGAAGGTGAAAGAAAATAGATTTTAAATTATGTGAGATTTTAGCATTTTACCACTGTAACTAGATTGCTGTTGAGGAGAGAGGAAAGCTCTGGGATAAGTAAATTCTGCAGTTTCAATCTGAGCACTCCCAGAAGTTATCTGCTAATGAAAAATAAGGTCTATATCTCATTTGATGTGAAGGAAAGGTTTTATAAAATGTGAAAAAATAATACATAGAAGCACACAATGGAAACATTTTTACTCACTATTAATAGAAGAAAAAATTCTCTGTTTCTGCAAGTTAAAACTGTAACAATTGTCAAGTTACTAACTAGGTTAAAACTTTTCCAATAGTCACTCTTTAAAAAAAGAAACTTTGAAAAGACTGCTATTCTCTGCCTTTTTACTCTTTATTATGCACAGATATGGATTTTTCTGTTTGGAAAGAAGAGATGCTCATGGTACAAATAAGTGGACAATGGAATAATAATCTTTCTGCTGGTGATCTCTTGATATTCACTTTAAAATCGACTCCAAATAGAAGTAAACATTCTGCTCTGGTCTGCTCTGCTATGATGATGATGATGATGATTATCTGCCAACTCAATAATTTTTCTGTAAACTTTCTTTAAACAGTATTAGTAATAGAATTGATATATAACAACTGAAATTTTGCAGGAAGCTTTTCTTTTCTATTGTGAATTATATAAAATTTCTATTTAACTCTTGTCACCTTAAAATCCTGAAAATTAAACATTTTTAAAATACAATGAATACCTTACAAATATATTGAACCAACTTTATAAACTCAGATGGTTAAAAACCTATGTCACTAAATATCCATGGTACAGAGATTTATGGTATTTGAAGATGGGGTTTGCAGTTCAAAGTCTCAATGATTTTTTTTCTTGTCCTAAAATCTTTTCTAAAATATTGACATGTCAAGAAAAGTTTTAAAAGTATTTGATGCTTAAGGATGATGGATGAGCAAAAAAGGTTTCCAGAGAGCTCTCTCTTTCTCTCTCACTTACGCAGAAGTAAGTTTATAATTTTCTAAATCAAGTTCTAAAACTACATGAGACTTTTCAGGAGATCCATCCATCCATTTTAGACATTTTAGGTTCATTTTATGGTTTTGGTTGTGTACTTAGTTGACGGCTTCTTTCTGTGCTGTTGGTATAAAATCTCTTTTCCCCTTATGTTTTTGTCCTAAATAAATCATTTAAGCAATATTCATTGTTCCATGTTATGACTCTAAGTCAAGAATGCTTCAGTGAAAACTAGTGCATTGCATTTCAGTGTAGAAGACCTGCACAATGTCATTTCAAACTAGATTTTCTAGTTAGAGTTGTTAATGCCTGAAGGTTGTCAGAGGGATGGGAGGTCATTCTGAATACTGTCACAGGTAGAAATTTCAAGTACTCTGTAAAATGAGAACTACTCAACATTTTTTTTTCAGACTAGGAGAAAAATGACATTTTTTATGTGAGTTTCACATTAAAGGATCATTCAGTGTTCCAGAGGATTTCAGTTTATTAGAAGGTGAACATTGGTGCAAAGTCCAGATTCCTTGTCATTCTTAGAAAAAGATTTTTCTTTAACTATAGGTAAAACAAATGAAGGCCCAAAGCATGAGAGTCCTTAGACCACTGCTCTAAGGGAAAGTTGGAATTATTACTCCACAATATTGTGGAGTTTAACACAACACAGGTTGTGTTAAAATGTTACCTCCTTCAAAATTTTTAAATTAATAGTTTCCTTTTGTCTAAAATCTAATTCTACTTTGAAGAAAAGTGTCAAAAAACTTTATCTTACCTTAAGTAGTAAAACTTTCAGAATATTAGAGTAAGTGTTGAACTAAACTGTCTAAAACTCAACAATTGACATACTGTAGTCCATCTTTCTTGATAATTCAAACAAATGCATAAAGCATCAATTTACCTCAGTTAAATATTAACATTTTTTTTGAGAAATAAAAAGGAAACTTTTTTTTACTGATTTCTGAAACAAAGCAATGCTTTCAATCTTAGAAAATGGATCTCAGTCTCCCTTCTCTGTCGTACTCACCAGGGATTTCTGCAGCTGCTGTGAGAACACCTTATTTTAGCCACAACCATGTTATTCACATAGGAACACATGGGAACGCTCACTTGTCCTGGCCAAAACATTTCCTTTCTGAACTATATCAGCAGTGCTTAGACATGCTTCTGTCAAATAAGCATTTATAATTTAATCACTGGGGTTTTATTTTGGTATATCTCTTGAGACTTCTTTTCTGCAATCTAAATGTTTAATTCTCCCGTGGCTTCTTTTCAGCCTATCAGCCTAAACTGTCAGAGAGACCATACACCTTAGCTCTGCCTGAAATATCTATTAGCTTCAGTCAGAAAAGTGTTAGGCCAATGCTTAGTGACTTTGAAAATCTCTTTTGAAGGGAATTTCATTCCACCTAATACAGCCAGCTTTATGACAAAGGACCAGCTTCAAACACTGTATTTAGCCTTTCTCAGTTGTACATATGACCACTGAAACAACAAGAAACATAAAACATTTATTATACTTTGATGTAGAGGAAGCATTTGACTCAACTGAATGGTCCTACAATTTTTTTCTTACTTTAAAAGGTTCTATTTTGGTGTGAATAAGATTAAATGGATAAAGCTGCTATGTATTTGAAAGCATGATTTGGATCAGCTATATTTTTTATAACAAAACTAGTTATAGTTTTTTTATAAACTCTGTTATCTTCAGGTGCTATAGAATCTGTCAGAACAGAAGATCCAAACAGCTTCAATTTGCTGCAATCCAGAGCCTCTGACCTTTCACAAATGCACTAATTGGTCAGGAAAATGATATGTTAATTGATGTAACATGCAAAGTCTGCAAGATCCACTTAATACTTTCTTTCCTCCTAAATTGAACAGGTTTTGTAGGTAGGAGATATTAATAGCAATATTTTAGACTGGTATTTCTTTACAAAAACTGTCATTAGAGAGCGAATTCTGCCAATACTATTTTTTGTAATGTTCCTCTAAGTCTGTTTACCTAAAAAAATGACAGAGAAGAGAATTTTGTCTGATTTGGATGGAGTTGTATAGAATATGGAGGATGAAAAGAAGTGATAAACATGAGGAGAAAAGGGTAAAGCACAGAAAGATCAGCCAAAAGAAAAAAAAAATCATAAAGTTTTATAATACCTGAATATCGCTGTCATATAAGATTGAAATTATACAGAAAGAAAGTAGTTTATGCTAGCAGAGCTACAGCAGCAATTAGGAAAACTCAAGAGTTTTGGAGACAAGAAAATCTTCTAACCTCTTGGTAAAATCATGAAGAGTGAAATGTCATTGAGTGCTATTGAGAAGTACTTTATTTTTCAAATATGTGGCTAAAAACTTTGGTGACTGCTATTGTAATTTGCTGTTCTAACATGATGCAATGGCCAGGGTAGAGGGCCATTAATCTTGTTCACTGGAAAAAAAAAATTCCTGGTGGCTATGAGTCATTATTTTTTTCTTATTTACAGCATCAATGGTAATATTTTTCTTCTGAAGGAGTTGGCAGCAACTTTTGCCATATAAGGATAAAACAAAGTTATATAAAAAAAACGTTCTTGAAAGAAACAATCTCCTCATGAGTTAAAACTGCAATTTATTTAAAATTTAATGAAATGTTTTTTTAATGTATTTGTTATATTTTGTCACAGCAGCAAGGGTATACATAATTTATATCTTGTTTATAAGCCTAACAAATGTGTTTTCCAGAGATAAGGGGTCTGTTTCTAATACCAGTTATTCTTTGCACAGTAGAACTTTCCTAAAAGGTTTATGAACATGACTTATGATTATTTGTTGATGCTGCTTCTTTTTTTTTAATTGTAACCCCTGCTTTGCATTCCAGAAATCGTGATGCTTATTCCCTTCCCTTGATGATCAGCAAAGATCATCTTCTCTTCAGATCTGGAGGGAATTGAACATCCTGACCCTGGCCTGTAGATGTTAACTCTGTTAAGTAAGAAACTCATGCTTTATTACCATTTCCAGATATTTGATATTAAGACCCTGGGCACAAGATAGCTGTCACTGAATTTACCCTGACATTTTTAGCTCCTGATCTCCGTAGTTTGCAATCTAATCTAACATATTGCAAATCCAAATGCCAGGAGGCTTTTATCAATTGAAGATTGTAGTCTATTTTAGCTACATGTTCTAAAGGGTTGATTTCTCCTTAAGCATTGCAGCAAAGTGCTATATTTCAAGAAAAACCACACTGAGAACTGAGCTCTTGAAAATACATGTACTAGTGCTCATTGTCACAATTAAACAATCATGGATGAAATCTTAGCCCCACTGAATTCAGCAGCAAGAAGTTGCAAAAGAAGTAGGGATTTCCCTCAGTAGAATGGAAGTATTATTAAAAACTCTGCTTGAAGTTCACTCTCAGGCTCTTATGGGAAGAAACAAGTTACTGATTATTACAGTGCTATCATCCTTTTTTCTTTGATTCTTCAGTCAGCAGAGAAATAACACTCACTGGTGGCAAAATAGGTTTTAGAATTATCACTCAGGGAGATGAATGCAGGACTTGTGTACTTCACTCCCAGATCTACTTCTGCTGCCAGCAGAACTGTCAGCTCTCACAGGCATGATGGTCCGCATTTCCCTTTGCAGCATTTTCTTCACCTTGATAGATTATTAAGCATAGATTTTTCTTCCAAATGAGAGGTTGTATTGTGGTACTCAGACTGGATCTGATTTACCATACTGCTGGGAGCTAAGTTGAAGTGACCCCAGCTTGCAAGACATCCTCTTGGCAGTCTGCAAAATGAAGTCTCTAAAGAACCCAGTGGCCTTGAGAACAGATATGATGTGTGTGCTCTCTCTTATCTTTCAGGTTTCTGTGTACAGAGCTGGGCTAGTGATCTGCCTCCTAGTCCCAGATGATTATAAACAAGCATCTGTATATGCCTCCAGGTGATTTTTCCTTCTTATCAGAACAGATCTGATACCATTTTAAAAAGTTATGCTTTGTAGCTGAGAGTGGGGTATTGGATTTAGACGCATAAGGGGAGAGAAAATTTATTTTTCCTTTTCAGTCACTGAGGACCTTTGTGAACTTGGGCAAATTAATTCACCTCAATAATTTTTCCACCATGTACAAGGGGAATAATATTTCTTTATATAAATAACTGCTAGTTCTTAGGTTTCCTCGGGTAGACCTGTGACAGAACATGTTCTGCCTGAAACACTGAGGTGTATAGGAGAAGTGACAGATCTTGCAGACAGCAGTAACAGGAGATGTAGAGGTGGCAGTTCTTGTCCTTGTCACCGATTCACAAACAACCTTGAGAAAGAAGCATGTTCTCTTTATGTGGTAGTTTCCATGAGCATTCCTCTCTCAAACAATGGTTTTCTGAGGTCAAATTAATTAACTTTTGTTAGGCATTCATCTACTTGAAATTGAAAGTAGTTTTCTCTTTCACAAAGCAGAGATACTTCTTGGGAGAATCTGGCCTGTGAAGTAAGGTGCAGTACAAGTGAGAAGCAGGGCAAAGGTTCTTTTGTCATCGGCACTCTTTTACAGATTTATCCAAAGTATTCTGAATTTCATTCAGAACTTTATAGGTTACAGGTTGAAATGAACTGCCCCAGTGAATATGAAGTTAACCTCTCTTTCTGAGAAACAAGGCTTTGTTTTTAAAGTAATCATGAGTTACATAAACAACTGATTTACATCAGAGATTTTCAGAAATTTAGATAGTTTGAAAATGGAAATGTTGGAAAATATTTATGGAAAATAAAGGCATATTTCCAGTAGAAAGCAAGTTAGAAAGTTGGAGAGGGTCCTTTTACAAGGACAAGTAGTAACAGGGCAGGAAACAATGGCCTGAAACTGAAAGAGTATCGGTGTAGATTAGATGCTAGGAAAAAATTGTATACTGTGAATATGGTGTTACTGGAACAGGTTTCCCATATAAGCTGTGGATGTGCCATCTCTGGCAGTGTTCAAGGCCAGGCTAGATGGAGGTCTGAGCAATGTGCTTTAGTAAAAAGTGTCCATGCCCATGGCAGGGGGGTTGAAACTAGAGAATATTGTAGGTCCCTTCCAACTCAACCAAATTATCAACAAATACAATACAATAGAATGAAAATTCAAGGAAATAATGGGAACATATAAATAATGGATCTCATAGATTAACTATAGATCTATATTAACAAGGTGTGATTATATTTTTGAGTCATTAACAAAATTTGATGTGTGTTAGTTATTTCATATAAGAGAATGAAATCATTTTGCAAATCTGAACATGTACAATGAGAGTGTACATATTTTTTGTAGACAGCAAGAGTCAAAAAAGCAGCAGAATTTTTTTTCGTTTAAAATTTCAAATCTACTCAGGCCACTGTTTCACAAGCTTGGTTTGTCCGTCTCTGACACTCACTGACTGTCAACTGTTTTGTCTTCTGCTGTTTTTCACACTACTGTAAAATTGAATTTCAGCTAATTACCCACCTAGGGTCTTACTATTAACTTATGCTATTAGACTGCTAGGAAACCCACCATCCAAGTCTGCACAGGATCTGGTTGTCTGCACTATGGTATGCTAGTAGATGATGCAATATGAAAGGATCTGGATCCCATGAGCTGTGTTTTCCATGTGTAATTCTTGTAGGCTGCTCTAATTCAAAGCATGGGGCAGTTCCCAGCTAAAGCCTACCTCCAGGTCAGGGGGTGGATGGTATATTGGCATGTGTTTATTCAATGCATTTAGCCTCCATGAGCCAGTGATCCTACTCCAGCATACTCCAGCCCATGAGGTACACACATCTGAATATGTGGTGGTGTATTAGCATTGTATATGATGGGTAAATCTGGACTTGAAAATGGATCTGAACAGCTGTTTAAATGGAGATTTAAACTAACCTTGTCCTGTTACAAATCCCATTGCTTCAATGCTTGTGCTGCGGCAAAGAAGTTGTTTGTGCAGGGAGGCTGTTTGCCAGGAGAAGGGGACTCGTGCCAGGTTATCTTGTTCTCTGGGAGCTGCTCAGAACTGTGTCTGCAGCCTGCCCTCCTTGCCCAGGCAGCCTGAGGACATATGGGTGCTGGGCAGGGCTGTGTTCCCAGTTCCAGCTCTCTCCAGTCAGCCCTGGTGACCCTGGCACATCCTCATTTTTGCCAGTTTTCACTAGAAGAAGCAGCAAGTAGGTATCTACCTACTCCCTTCTTTAACTGAGGAGGATCCTCATATTCAAAGCTTCTGTAAATACCATAGCAACACTGAACAGAAGTACTTCAAGGCTGCAGTAGCGCGATACGAAAAATTATTTACCCATTTATTTTCCCTGAAAGTTTATGTCAAAAGTTGAGTGGCTGCAACAGTTTCTCAAATGACTCTTTATTTGGGAAGAGTAAATCACCGATGTTTAGCTCAAAGGGTTAAAAAACAATGGAGGATTTTAGATATTCTGTTATTTTTTCCTTAGTATTACAGTCACCAACATAAATCTTCTGTTCAGATTGCCTGTGCTTTCCCCTGGCTGCAGAAGGTTGCTTAGCAACCTGCTTGGCTTAGTCATGTGATAAAAATACCAAGATACCAAAAAATTCTACATTAAAATTATTTTTAAAAGGTTGATATGCTTTTCAAAATTACTAACTAGGTAAAAAGAAAAAGATTTGTATGATCTGAAAATTTGCTTTTACCCTGTTACTTGAGGTGTCAACATTCACTCAATCCTAAATTCCAAGCAATTAGTTTTGAATTTTTACAGGCCAATCTACTCCAGATTTCCAGTGCTCAGCAAAACACACCAGTGGTTGCACAACAATGTGGTCCTTCTTGATAACAGAAAAATGTTGCATGTCTCTGCAAAGAGAATTAATGGCATTATGACATTTACTGAACATGTAAAGTACTTAAACATATCAGAAAATATGTGACTTTGTGAAGGAGTTCAGTTTTTAAATGTCAAACTCTCTTTAAAGCAGAGAGATTTTAGAAAGCCTATTTGGATACCTAGTACAATCATGATCTTTTTTTTAAACAGTATATTTTCTTCAGAGAGTTGGTGCAGCCTCCAGCACAGAAATTTCAGCCAGTGTTATTGCCTGTCAGTTCTAATCCCTCAGAATTTCAGCCAGCAACGGTATAATAAGGTAAGTTTTGTCTTTTCAAACTTACATCAGATTAAGGTATAAAGTTTATTCTTATACTCAATATGTTAAATATTTTGGTTTTTTCCACAGAAAGTTAAATTCACATGTTTATTATGCACTCAAATAAAAATTCTCATGTTAGTGTAGATACCAATATTTTCATGTAGAGACCATGAAAAAACCCCACATTAATATAAAATGGCTCTGACTCAAACTTCCTTTGCTGAAAAAACTTAGATTCAAATGCAGATTTTGAGAAAGAAAATTATATTTGCATTTGAAGAGGATTAAACATAACACCAGATTAGTATTAAAGAACTAAAGAGCTATTGGTTTTCTTTTGGTACTATATTTTGGCTAGGTCCAGTCACATTCTGACTTCTTCCTGTTTTCAGGAAGATTCCCATTTAAATTTATCAATAAAATAAAAAATTTTCTGATGGCTGTATTGGGGGGCTATTGCAGCCATATGAACTTTGAAAATGGAAGTTCATGTTGCTAGACAGGTGGCTCCTTTACCTTGCGCAATTTCATTACTAATTTAGAGACATTCTCGTATTCTCTTCTGTCGCCTAACCACACTCACTGAGCTGTTGATCACTGGTTTTGACTTGTGTTGATACAATTTCTGTTGGAGCAGTGTGAAACCACTTCCTTCTTTTGCATGATGAGAATATAATTCTTTTCTTTACCTTTCCTTACCATTGCTCTTTGTTAGTTGGTTGGTTCCCTTCGTGCTTGTTTCTACCACCTCTGTGTTGGAACATGAATATATTTTCCTGGCTGGCAAAAGGATATTAATTTCTTTCCAAAGCAATGATTTGCACCTGCCTGCTGAGCCTACTCTGCATTTCCAGATAGAAATATAATATTCTGACATATATATTCTCTTATTTAATGGGATATTGCAGCATCACCATTTCCATTTGCATATATCTGCAAATGTACGCTTATGGTTTTTAAAATATAAATAAATAAAAATAAAGTGTTAATTTTGCAAAAAAACTAGTCTCTGAAATCTGTGAGAAGCAGCTCTGATAAACAGGAAGATGAAGTGAAACCTGACAACCTAGTTTTACAAAGGTATGCATTTATTCATTATTTGAGACAAGGAAGACTAGACCCAAGCCAGGAGTGTTCCACCAGTTTTAGGAGATACTGTTCTCTTTTTGCTTTGCATGGTTAAGAACAGCAGTCCACTTAGATAAGTAAGAGTCAAAAGAATTGTCAGAAAAAAGTAGTTGAAAGACACCTAAATTGCTCTGCAGGATCAAATATGATGATATCTGAAGAGAGAAAGTCCCCTGGCTTCTCATTCCTTCCTCATGCTTTAAGTAGGCAAAGTATAGAATGGTTTATAAGATGATTATCTGTGATTTAGGAAAACTGAGGAAAATATAAATTTCCGATAGGTTTTATGCTACTTGAGAGCCGCCTTTATCTTTCACATAAGCATTCAGGAGAACTGAATGAGACTTTAAAAGGGCAGGACTTGTTTGTTACCTCACAAGCCAATGAAGGCAGACCTGTGAGGAAATCATGTTAGAGCAAACCCAGATTTTCAATTTATGAGGCTAAATAAAGCTTTGTAAGAGCAGTGTGGAATTTCATAACACTCCATTGGGTGTACTGCAAGGGGCTGAAGGAGAGGGGAGGAAGAGAATATACATCACTGACATACTTCATCACTTCCCATACAGACATCACATTCAATTAAGTATAGAGCTCTCTGTCAACAAACTTGACACATACATCTAGGGAATGTCATCAGCCCCCCAAAATCAATATTCAGGTTATGACAGACTGACAGCTTACCAGCTGAATGAGTCTCCTGATTTTACCTATTACTGCTTCAGAACCCTGCAAAGTCCTTGTAAAATGAACAAACAAAATTAACTAAGGGATATGACTGAGTAGAAACCAAGAGTCAACAATACATACAGAATTTAAGTGAATGATTAATGAAATTCAGGTCATCAAGGAACTAAAATACAATGCTCTTAAGGAATCTGAAAATGCAATGTCTCAATATTCTAGGGAGCTAAAATTGCATTTTTATGTAATTTATCCGGATTAATACAACATTCTCTCTAGAAATAAATCACCATAGACCTAGGGAAGAGTTCACCAGTGCTGCAATATTACCATTTTTCTTTTTTTGATGTATAAGACCATAAAAGCAGACCTAGCAGAAAAGACCAATGAGGTAAGTAGTTTGTAAATTGCTTGATAGTGGCCATTATATGAATGAGATGAAGGCTAAACATGCTACCTCTGAAACACTACTTTTATAAGTGTACAGCATACCAGCATATCTATAAAAGGAGGAGAATATTAGTTCTGTCACAGTTTTATGTTTTATGGAATGACAACCTTATTATGCTCAGGACTCACAATATCTGGACAGTATGGTATAAGGATATACATAGTGGTCTTATTTATGCTAAATAGAACAAACTGGCCTCTTAAAATTGGGGTTTTTTTCACTTTTTTTTTTCTTGTGACAATAAGCTCCAGAAAGAGTTTATTCCTATGGATCCTTATTCTGTTAATTCAATCTTCAAAATGCACATCAGTAAATAGCAGTTATTTGGACCCATTTAAGAATGGTTTTGGTTTTCAAGTACAATTTCGAAGGGGGCACAAAAGCACCCTTATGCAGCAGCACAGAAAGGTCTGATACGAGTATTTGGCAACTTCACACTGCAAGTCATAGAAAGGCTTGGGTTGGAAGGCACCTTAAATATCATCTTGTTGCAACCCACCCTGGCCATCGACAGGGATGCTGCCTATTAGATCAAGTTGCTCACAGCCCCATCAAACTTGGTCTTGAACACTTCCAAGGGTGAGGCAATCTGTTCCAGTTCCTCACCACCCTCTGTGTATATAAATTCCTCTTAACATCTAATTTTTTAAAAAATTATAGTTAAAAACCATTCTCTCTTGTCTATGTCTATGTAAAAATTCCTTCCCTCCTTCTTATAAGTCCCCTTTAAGTACTGGAAGGCCACAATGTGATCTCCCTAGAACCTTCTCTTTTCCAGGTTGAACCACCTCAGATTTCTCAGCCTGTCTTGGTTGGAGAGATGCTCCATCCCTCTGACAGTCCTTGTGACCTTGCTCCAACAGATCTCTCTTTCTTGTGCTGAGGACCCCAGACCACGATGCAATATTCCAGGTAAGAAATAATCACTGTTTTTATCTTGAATCATGAATTTGCTTGTTCTTCTCCTTTCTGTTTTCTTTATCGGTGCTGCTGGAGGTGGGGGTGGAGGGAAGTGGACAGAGAAGTGTGAAGGATGTATGTAGCCACTAGCCAAGGCTAATCCGCCACAACATCTGATTCTTCCCCTTTTTGTACCACCTGCAAACTTGTTGAGGGTATACAGTGTTCCATCATCGAGCTCATTAATGGAGCAGTTGAATGTTATTGGCCCCAGTATGTACCCCTGGGGTACACTGGTACTAGTTTTCTTCCAGCTGGATTTTGTGCCACTGGTTAAAAGCCAGTAGGCTTAGCCATTCAGCCCAAATATCAATCACTCCTCTGTGCACTCACATAACGTGTGCTTCATCACCTTGTCCAAGAGAATGTGATGTGCGACATGTTGAAAGCCCTAGTAAAGTCAAAATAAATGACATCCATTCTCTCATCTCATTCACAAAGTTAGTCACCTATTGTAGAAGGTTAATATCTTGGTCAAGCATGATTTGCCTTCATAATTCTATGAAGACTACTCCCAATCACTTTGTCCTTCATGTGTTTGGAAATGCTGCCCCGAAGGATTATGTTCATCATCTCAGCTAGAAGGAGGTGAGGCTGACCAATCTGTGGTTCTCCAGTTCTTCCTCCTTGCTATTGTTGAAGATAGGAATGGCATTTGCTTTCTTTGAGATCTTCCCCAGTCATAACTGTTCAGAATCAAAAGTGACTCCATAATCAACCAGCTCCCCCAGCACTCAGATCCTATGAACATATATATGTATTTAAACTTATTTTTGTCCTAATGTACTTTCTGGAGAAATAAAAGACTTTATAAAAATGACAGCATTTCAGGAGGGACTTCAGGACTAAGCTAATAATGTCTCTATGAAAGTGATTGCAACTATTGGATAAGTGAAAGAGGAATTCTTCAAAATAGGTTCACAATCTTCTGCAAATAATGCAGTACTTAAAGATCTAACTTTTAAAGATCTCCCTCGTGTTCTATACACAAAGTAAATGTGATGTCAGGTTCTAGAGTTAATGAACTAAGATCAGCCATCCAGAGAGAATTTTGAATGGAGGGAGGAAGGTAATCAGAGATCAGGTATCTCTGCTTCAGATCAGAGAATCAGAGATTTGAATCAAAGATTATAATATTTGCTTTCTGATCAGATATTTATTGTAGACCCATTGAAACCTCAAAAACCTAAAAAATAGCACAGGAACAATAATGGGAAATTAAGTAACAATTTCTTGATATACTGGCATTTGATTATCAGGAGATAACAATTTCAAATATTATTTTTCAACAAAAAGGCATGTAGAATAGTTTATTATTTTATAGTATATTACAAACTTTTCTTTGTATTTAATCATTATAATTTCTTGTATCTCTCATAAATTGGCTAATCTTTATTTTTCACCTTTTTCATGTACTAAGTAGAATTTTACTGTCGCTTTCTGCTGCATCGTTGAACTGAGATTTCAGCTTCTTTCATTAATGCATCACACAGCCTTTGTTGTTTACCCTGACTCATGATGAAGATGCAAATATCTATATGTATATACAAGATGATATGTAGAAAATACCTGTATTTGTTTCCTCATGCAGAATTTAATGAGAAAACAGCACAAAGAAACATCTATTTCCCATACATATTATTACACCTGTTAATGAACTGTCATTTGTTAAATTTGCCACCTACAGAGGAATAAATGTATATTGGATTAACTCCAGGTAAGTCTATGAAAGAAAATATTTTTCTGTACTCTTCTAGAATTCTGCTAATTTAGCAGACAGAAGGAGTTTTATTGTCTGAAAAGATGTAAGCATATTTACTAAAGAGACTCCAGGAACAGAAATTTGCAAACATTTTGTAATCACTTAAGCTAAGAAAGAATAAAATCTACTCAACAAATTACAGCTTTTAAAATGTTCATTGAACACAGCTCCTTCAAATTTTCAGAAGGATTACTGCTTCCATACGATATTCAAACAATATTCCAACAAAAACAATTAGACTTTCCGAGTCCTGTTTTAAATTCAAAGCAAAGATGAAATATTCTTCTTCTTATCATGAAGTTAAAGACAGGTATGTGAAATAAATTTTCAAGGTCAAACAGCAAGTGAATAGCTAATGGGGCACAGAGTCCAAATTTTTTGCTGTGCAGCCTTGTTTATCACAGAATAAATCACACTAAACATTTTCACTAAGCTGAGCTCATTAGTTTGGAATTATTATTGCTGTACCTTTTCCCTAATAAAACATACTTCTCTTTCGGGTCAAGATATCAATGTTGACATCATGCTGAAAGTTTGTTTCAGGCCACTTGATCAAGATGAAAAAAATCAAATGAAGTCTTTAAACAACTCAGAAATTGTTTGCTCTTGGGGAATGAGAGGTGAAGGTATGGGAGACACAGGGGATAACAGCTCATCCTGATGTCTTATGGAAGGGCAACAGAGCAAGAAATAAGGAACCCAGAAGATTTTGGGGAATGTCAAGTTCTCAACACAGGTACTGCATAGTCTATGGGGCAATGCACAGGTCGATCTGGTCTTCACAGACAGGGAAGAAAGGATAAGAGATAGAATAAATAATAAAAACACTAGCTATAATAATCATGAAATTGTAGAGTTAAAAATCTCGAGGTTAATGAAGGAATAAGTAGCAGAGAACTGACCCAGAAATTTAGGAGACCAACTTTCAGATTCCTCATGGAACTCAGCTTCTGCTTCTCCTTCCCATAGAACTGATTGTGCACCATGAGTGGAGGTATCTACACTGACAGACCATGTGGTTCATAAGAGGGAAAAGGCTGGAATACTAATAGCAGTCTAGAAAACCATGGAATCTCAGGCTGCATAGGATCCTTTCCAGAGGTTTTTGCATCTGCTTCTTCTAGTAATACATTTAGCTTAATCTTATTTGATGTTTTTGTCTGATGAAACGTAGATTGTCTATATTTATTTATCCTGGAGACTTCTGTAGACATTTCAAGGCACAGTTCATTTGACTAATACAGACTTTATGCCCTAAATGTGCCTTATCATTGCCTAAACAAAGGCTAATATAATAAACTTAGAATACAGACACCTAACATTAGATGAGATAAATCCCATCATTTTGACATTAAAAAAAATTCTTAGGCCAAGCTTAATTTTAAGTATTTTAATGCTACTGTTTTTACACTTGAAGATTAGATCCTCCAACATCTAACATCATTTAAACACAATGTTTAAATGATGATGATAATTTATAGAAAGCCAAACTCTCAGCAGGTCCTGAGGCCTCTCCACTGTAATGGTGCATGGTGTGCCTAGTATTTCTTTCTTTGCCGAAATCCCATGCTTCATAAGGAGTATGTTCCTTCTCATGCCAAAGCATCCTTGTAGGAAGGGGTAATACATCATTTCCTACCATACAGATGGGAAAAAAGAGATAAAGTAAGAAAATAATACGACCTGTGTCATGGAGTAAGTAGTCCAAATTAGTCTTGCTTAAACCTCAAAGAAGAAGCAAATGTCTTGTATTCTGCTCTGTCTCAAATTATAACTTGCAGAAAAGCTATTGGCTGTTGAGAACTGCATAGATCATATCTGGAATATATGATTGTTGTTTTTAACTTTTTTTTTTTTAATGGAGACTTCTGTTAGACTTTTCAAATCCTTATGTTGGAGCAAAACAACCTTTTTTCATCCACATGTACCCATATGAGGATGTGCATAATCAAAACCAGGAGTGGCTTTTCTTTATCCTGTAGCCGTCAATTTGCATAACAGAAGTGGTTGTATGGATGTCTTGACACACACAAACAAATCCATTTATTGACATTCAGAACACATCTGCACACTGCTTGACTTATTTTTTCTCTCTAATGCTGCACCTGTGCATACACTATTTTCTTTTTCACCAGTGGCTTTTTGGCATTAGCAAAGTAATGGAAATGTTGCCTTTGTCATAGAAAATGAGTGAACACTGTATGTTTTGTCAAAACCAGAAAATACTGGCCCTGTGGTAGAAGACAAGAAAAAAAGAGGTACAAAATGGTGAAACAGTAGGTTCCAACTCATTGGAACTCATTGTTATGTACCTCAAAGGTTTTCAGAATAGTGAAAGAAATAAACAGAACTATGTTTGGGAAACTCTGTATAAGAATGGCTAATGTCCTTATCACCTCTCATTATATTCACAGAGGTAGTACCATTTCATTTTTTTGTCAATATTTTGTTTATTTCAAGATTTGTTTTATTTTTTCCAAACATAAATATTAACAAGTATCACTGGTGGATAGTGAATGAGTCCCAAAGCAAAGAGTTTTCAATGCTTGCTCTTTCATAGTATTTTGTTTAACTAGAGAAGCCCAAACATATTTTCCTTCTATGAACAAGTATTTCTTCTCATATTGCTTAACTTGTGGCAGTGATCTTATGAAACACCAGACAGAGGTCAAATGCTGAAATGATGAAAGAAGCTCTTAGGCTGTCTTTAATGGTCTGGCTTAAAAGCAATAATCTCATATATTCTTTGCCAGTTCCTAAACATGGAAGTTAGAAAAAATGGCACTCCCTTGAATTTGGCTTCAATTTCTGCAAATTCCTCATTTACATGAAAATCTAGCTATGAGGATTATTGTAACATTTACTGTTTTTTTCACCTCTTCAGTCCTGTGACTTTACCATTTAAATTTGATGCCAAAAAAGTTACCCTTCCATCTAAATGAAAACAGTAACTTCAGTAAAAAGTGAGAATTTATACAGAGACAGAATGTAAGATGTTGCTCCTTTAAAAAAAGAGAATAGTTGATGCACTTGAGTCATATATGGTAATAAACTATGCACAGGGTGTGAAAAAATTAATACAATATGTGAGTAATATATAGAGAAGTGGGGAATAGATGGGTAGAGGAAAGGTTTAACGAGACTCACTCATTTGGAAGCAATCAAAAAACTCTTCATGGCGACACCATCAAAAGTACAAAATGATCTAATTTATTTAATAAAACATTAAACTAAAATCCCAGGTAAAGAAGGAGGTGAGAATTTCCATGCATTAAGCATACTTTTCCCCCCAAGAAATAACAGTGAGGTTCCACTAATAATTTATATTTATTTTACTGGTCTTGGACAGTAACTTGACAGAACTGAGCACAGCCACTCACCTAGATGGTTGACTATATACAGTTTTATCAGCTTATATTTGTCAGTGAAGGTCATTGTTCATTTGCAGAGATCTTCATTGTCTGCAAGAAAGGCCACAATTGATGTGCTGGGTGTCTGCTTGGGTGGTGCCATGTAGTTGTGGTAGTAGACTGCAGTGAGGCTGCTGGTGTTGGCTTGGTGATGAAACATCGCTGGCAAAAGCGGTCCCAGAGTGAGCATTTCATTACATAATCAGATGAAATTATGTAATCTAACAGGTATTTTTTTCTGAGACCTCAGGAATTTGTAACCAAAACTCCTTGCAATTGCAACTCCGTTAGAAAATATTAGCTAGGAGCTGCTGCTGCCATTGGTGAAAGTAATACAAGACAAGTAATACAAGACTGCCTAGCTGGAATAAAGACGGTTAAAGAACAAAAAATTGTGCAAAGGCAATTTGGCTGTTTATGTCCTATATGAACTGTCAAGATGAAGTATGGCTTCACCAGGTTGAAAGAATTTTTATGGTAAATTAACAAATTTGATTTTATAGATTGAAAAGAAAGGCATTATATTTGTATGTTTTGCTTTTTGCTGATTTTATTTTAAAATTTTCTAATTTGCCATAGGAAATTCATACCCTCAAAATTATTTCCTTTCTCCTTCCAACCAATTTGTGACATGACCAAAAGAAGGTGCTTGATTTGTATCACATCTTTAAGATGCACCTTTTCTAGCAGTGATCTTGGAAGTAATTCAACCTGCATACAAGCAGGTGCCCAAGTAGCTAGGAAGGGGGATTCTGTGAGTACATGGGGACCTAGTCTTACAAGGCTGTTTTTAACATGAAAGCAGTCAAGGATATTCTGTCTATGGCAAGGTCATGCAATGGCATTGAATTTCCTTTCTATGATAAGGGAAGACATTTACTGAGCACTAGGAAGTGCATAAAGGGCAGGGGAGTGGTTTGACTGACACTTGCAGGCTGCCTGCACACACCTGTGATAGCTGGATGATACATCTAGAGAGTATTTATTGAGAAAATAAACAACTTACAGTCAACAGTGGCCATGTCATCAGTGTGAAAACATTGGGCAAGAATTCTTTCATCTTTGCATGAATTTTAAGTTTAGATGTTAATAGAATCAGCATAACACCAGCAATAAGCTTGACTTATGCAGAGTACAGGTTTATTAGGCATTGCTTATTTTTAAAATCACTATTATACTGGATTTGTAAAAGTGTACTAAGAATATTGCTCTTGCTCTGCAGAGGTATCAGCACTTTCTTTGACACTATAGAAGAATTCTGATAAGCACCTTTTATCTCTACAGGATATATTAAAAGAGCGAAAAGGGAAGGGGGGATGTCATGACTTTTGCCATGCCTCTGTTGACATGATCATGTTGTAAAGCTGATGATTATGAGAATACTAAGTGACCTTTCATTATTATTTTCTCCTTAAGGCAGAGAAGGAATTTAGCCACCATTTAATTGTTTTCCTATTCTGTCAGCTGTGACATATTCAAAGCATTAATACAATGCATTTACTATTTGGTTGTTGTTTACAGCTGAAGCACAGCAGAGGAATTGCTCCTCACTATAACTAGAGATAGTCTGAACTGGGTCAGTCTGAATGCTGCAGGGCTACACAGGCTATTGAGCAGAGTAAAACTACTAAATCTTCTCGGGAAAGACAGAATAAATGGATTATGTGGTTTTTTTTCACTTCCAGGCTGCAAGCATAGGCATAAGCCTAAATATAATCAATGAAATCACAGTAAAGACTCTACACCAACTTTCTATGTAGCCTAGTGATGTCTCATTGTTTATCTGAATTACCTTTATGTCATTGTTTTGAAATTTATTTAAAACAAGAAGAGGAAGACAAAGGCAAAATTGATTCAATATGTATTCATAAAATGTATTCATAAAAAGATCAAATTGCAGTGATACCAGTTCATATGAAACCTCAAAAATAAAATGCTCTGAGTCTTGTACAAAATGTGACAAGGGAGGTAAAT
>VWYI01031267.1:0-55399 GCA_013399455.1 Anthoscopus minutus | reverse complement strand
TTTTTTAATATATGTTACTGAAACACATTTGTGTACTATTTTAGAAGTAGTGGTGGTAAAACAGTATAGCAGTAAAGCAAAAGAGCCAATTTTAAATAAAGATGTAATCTCTCCTGCTCAACCAGCTGGAAAAAAAAGCAGATAAAATATTTGACACACTGGGGGTTTCATAAAAGGTCTGCAAGTCCAAAAGATATCTTCTTTTCCCCTCTATATCAGCTGTCTTAATAAAAGATGCTACCTTTCCCTACAAATTTTATCTTTTTAGTTCTCTTGCCTGAACATCCTGGAATATGTATGTTTGAGAATTTTTTTGTAAAAACATGATTTCTACACAATACATCTTAAACAGCAATATATTGATATGTCTGTTTTAAGGAATATGCCCAAAGATGTTTTTTAAAAGTAGACATAATCGAGTTACAGGTCTTCAAAATATATATTTTTTTTGTCCGAGATCTAATATTATTTGAGGTCTATAACTTTGTTCCTGATTTACTTAGGATATTTATTTTTTTTTAAAAATCAAGGAATATCAGAAATTCTCAGAGTGCATATCAAAGTACAGCTCTTTAGCTCAATGTTTAGTTTAGCTCAGTCACCAGTTGTGTATATTATCCTTTGATATCCCAAACTATAACAGGCTCTGAAGCAATGCTGGGCAGAAGGAAGGAAGGTCACATATTGATTGTAAACAATTCAGTCAGCTTAACAACCAAGTTTCCCAGTTCATACTTACACATGTATTTGACAAAGTTTTAAAGGAAAGAAACATCTGGTTTCCTTTGAGCATTAACAGAGTTAATGCTTACCTCTTTTTCTCAATCATAAGTTGAATTGTATTGTAGAAAAACAGCATTTTAAGCATTTTGTAGCTTTCAGTCTGTATGCCTCTCCAGCTAAGCTAGACATTTGTTTGCACATTGAAACATTTAGTTGAAAGATATGCTGAAGTCTTCTGAATTGTTACTGCAAATTTATTGTTTTCAAAAGGAGCTGAAACCTAGAAATGCCAGTGGAAACCTTTTGGTACTTCTACTCTGGCAATTACTGCCATAAGAAAAGACAGATACATTTGTTTCTGCCTTCAGCTGCTGCTTGGAAATCTGTTTCTGTTTTTACTCATGTATTTATAGATCTTTAGCTAAGTCGTTACTCTGAGTTTCCATAGTGATAACTGAAATATGTATTAACACCAAACCTCAGGGCATATTTATGGTTGGCAATGCTTCATAAATTACTTTTTTCAAGAGCAGCTTCTCAAAACATATTTGCTCAGTTCAGCTCCTCACTTGATTTGTGATAGATACTTTTGATATAGCTGTATTTATCTAGGAGAGCGATATTTTTCCCTCTGCAAGATTCAGCATGTTGATATTACTTCTCTTTTTTATCTATACTATTAAATGATCTGAAGAGATTAAGCTTCTGTATTCAGAATGTTATCTTTAAAATAAAATTACATTTTAAAATATTCCTTACTTTCAATTAAACCTTCCTTAAATGAAGCACCACTAATGAACAGTATAAAACATCACAGATAACTTATCTGTATTCATAATCATGAGTTTTTGGATAAATAACCAGTTTCTCTGGTTGCCATCAGATTAGGAAAGAATCACCTATTCATACAGTCTTGCTAATCAGAAAATCTGAGCTGCAGCTCATCAAGTATACCCAGTACATCTCTTACTGAAAAAAATTCTGGGCCAGAATTTTCTCATTTTGNTATACCCAGTACATCTCTTACTGAAAAAAATTCTGGGCCAGAATTTTCTCATTTTGCTCATTTTTCCAAATATATTTATCTAAACATTATCTTAGTCTGCTCTGGGATGCCTTAATGTCATGGAAAAAAGAGAAAACATCAAATAAAAAATATTTGTTATTAGATTACTCAAAAAAAAAGTGCTTAGGTTTTCTGTTTGTTGTGTTTTCAGGATTTTTTTAGTAGATGTTTGAAAATCTAATACAGTGACAGTCAAAGAGAATGGTTTCAGGAAATGTCTGAATGAATGAATGAATGAATGAATGAATGAATGAATGAATGAATGACTAAACAAATTTCCTCTTCATTTCTGGTAATTGCTTCTATGAAGACAGCTGAATTAGAGGTTATTGGATGAAAATCTTTCACTGTTTATTTCAAACATACTCAGGGCTGGCTTCTGCTCTGTACTAAGGAGAACTGTCAGGCGTACAAATACAAGGTGACCAAAAATGACCAAAGCAGGCTTAGAAAGTAACTTGAGCCTGAATTAATAAAAGTGCTTATATGGTCCCTATTTTACTCTGCTTGCAAGTAGGAGGAATGTGCTTTAATTTCTTATTTGCCTCCTGGGTCTGCTGGTCATTTAAAGAAGAAAGTGCTTACATTTAACAAACTGCATATTCATTCAGCTGTTTTGGAAGTCTGATGCATTATAAAGTAGTCTCTCATTAACTGCAGGTCTCTGTTGTGTGCCATAATCCTGTTCTCCCCTCTTCTCCAGTCTGATCCTCTCCAGTCATCATCCATATGCTCACATGGCAACAACTACAGCGCAAAACATCCTTCTCCAGCTAGTATTGTGTCAGACCCACATCTCCAGGTTCCAACTGCTGGGCATCCTTTTTCATTATCCTTTCCTTAAATAGCATTTTGTATTAGCTTAGCTTTTCATGGCTCTTCGCAGTTCAAACAGTTGGGTTCTAAATTGCCTTTTTCTCTCCATGACAGTGGAGACTCCTGCACAAGGAGAGTGCCCTCTGCTGTCACTCTTGAAATCCTGTGTTGTTCTGGTCTCCAGTCATCTCAGCTAGGACTGAGGGAGAAAATGTGTGACTCCCTCTCTTGTTCTGTTCTGTTGTGCTAGCTCTCAAGGCCCCAAAGCTCAGAGGCTTTAGCTACAGAGCTGATTCGAGTGCAGGCAGTTTCCTTTGATCCTTGGCTATGTGATGCTGCTGATATGCCTCTGCCCAGACAGCATCGTGCTGATCCTGACCCTGACCTTATATGAATAGAATAAAGCCAAGCCCAACACTCTTCAATGTGCTTCCACAATTGACACAGAGCCAGAAGAAACTGAGCTGGAGATTGCTAGTAGCTTATTGTGTCTGCGTGAGACAATGACTCTTATGTCTCTCTCCCAGATCCACAGCAGGCAGGAATATGGTATAACTGCAACTCTTTGGAGATTGCAGGATCTGCCCCTTGCCCTGCTGAGCTTGTCATGCTCTGTGCCTGGTGTGTCCATTGAGAGTCACCAACCTGCCTTAAGGATACAAAAACAAGTACAGTGAACCCTCAGAGTCACCTTTGAAATTTATGCAGGAAAAAAAATTAAATGTGTATTGTCTAGCAAATATTAACACTATCTCAGTGCTTTTCAACTGTATTTGTTTGAGGCTTCACACAGTAGGGTATAAATGAGATTACTGAGTGAAGCATGTTGCATAAGTTTTTATCTAATCATGATTTGCTTCAGTCCAGCCCACTTTCAATGTCACTGTGGAAATTAATTTTTAGTACTGAAAATATGGACTTTAATGTACTCACACACAAGCAATTGCTAAGGGGCAATGTAATCCTGTACAGCAGCAATTCTCTGGAAACTGCCTGTTTATAAACTTCTGCTCTCAATGAAAAAATGAGGTAGCTTGTTATTTTCTCATTAAAGGCTAAGCTACTTCAACTTATTTTCTGGTTGTATGTTTATAGCTATCAAGCTGCTTGTCATCTAGTAATTTCCTACTGTGCCTTCAGTCTTCATAAATATTTTGATCCTCAGAACACCTACTCTGCTTTTATCTAATAGTATGCAGACCTCTCTCTTGAAAGAAAAGTTTTACTATTTCCCTTTCTACCCTTTCTAAAAATAAAGCTCTCCAGAGCTTTTTCTTTTGCTGTGCTCATCAGGAGCAAAGCGACATAAGATGTACTGGCATCCTGAAAATAGGAGTTCTCTTTATGGCCTGATGAAGACACAATATTATAATAGGATACTATAAAATGCTGCACACAAAATCAAGGGTGTATTGGATGTGTCTGGGATGGAGTCACCTTCCTCCATGTGATGCTGCTTTTTGGATTTACAGCTAAAACAATGTTAGTAACACACCAGAGTCAGCTTTTGACAAGTAGTCCTTTGCACAGTGTCAGGACTTTCTCTGGTACTCATTCTGCCATACCAGGGACTAGGCTGGAGGAGGTCACAAGGAAAGAGAGGGACACAGCCAGGCCAGATCACCCAAACTGATCAAAGGAATATTCCACAATACATAGCAGCCATACAAAATAGTGGTCTGGTCTTTCCTGTGAAGCCATTTCTTGAAAACTGGTTGATCTCCTTGTACAAGATGGTGAACGCATCTCTTGTTTTGGGTTTTGTCTACTTGTTGGCTAGTAGGTTGCTTTTTGTTGTTTTGTTTTGTTTTTCTCTTTCCTTCACTTATTAGGGTTTGATGGAAACCACAAGTTTCCCTGCTGTACCTTTTCTGAATTTCTACTCCAGTCTATTGGAAGGGGTGATAACAAGTGTTTGAGTGAGTGCCTCATTGCTGTCTGGGGTCAGCCAACCACAAAGGGAGAATTGCTGTTGTCTTTTAAACTAACAGAAGCATTTTTATTTCTGTTCCTATTAATGGTTCTAGGAAGGCAAAGCCACAATATGGAAAGCTCATCACCATCTCTCTTTTCTGCTAAGAATGGACATATCATAAAGATAAGTTAGAACAATCATTCTTTCTCCCTATCTTAATTTTGCCTCATTTAAGTTCTTTTTTTCCAAAAGTTTCACGCCTCCAGACACAGGAACAAGCCTGAGTATTGACTGGAAATTTGAATATTCACCAAATCCTTGCACCAAAAATTTTGATCTCATGTTTTAAAAGGAGCAATTTGCCGCTAGACATCCATTTCATTTTTAGTTCTTTTTTCTGTCAGTCTTCCCAGTCAACAGATTGATTACTTTCAGGCTAACTAGCCCAAGTCAGAGAGCAAAAATATAAGATGTCCAGCATTTCTAAGGCATGTGTCTGTAAATGATATAAAAGGTGAGATTTCTCCTGAAAATAAGGGGTTTTTTTCAAACAAAGGAAGTTTGGCAAAATGCTTTATTGTGTATACAC
Organism: Anthoscopus minutus; assembly: GCA_013399455.1. Taxonomy (NCBI): domain Eukaryota; kingdom Metazoa; phylum Chordata; class Aves; order Passeriformes; family Paridae; genus Anthoscopus; species Anthoscopus minutus. The sequence goes on along the minus strand of VWYI01031267.1, from coordinate 50,290 downwards.
TTTGTTGAACTGAAAAAGAGATCATTGATGCAAATTAAGGGGAAAAAATGTTGAAGCAGTATATGGAATGGAATGGAATGGAATGGAATGGAATGGAATGGAATGGAATGGAATGGAATGGAATGGAATGGAATGGAATGGAATGGAATGGGGTAATATCAGTTGGAAGGGACCTACAATAATCATCCAGTCCAACAGCCTGACCACTTCAGGACTTACCAAAAGTTAAAGCCTGTTGCTGAGAGGAATGTCCAAGTGCCTCCTAAACACTGACAGGTCTGGGGCATCGAACACTTCTCTAGGAGCTTGTTCCAGGATTTTGCCACACTCTAGGTAAAAAATTGATTCTCAATATCCATTCTAAACTTCCCCTGGCACAATTTTGCATCATTCCCATATGTCCTATCACTGGATCCCAGGGAGAAAAGATGAGCACCTCTCTCTCCAGGAAGATGTACAGAGCAATGAGGTCATCCTCAGTCTCCTCTCTAAACTACACAGAGTGACCCCAGCAGCTTCTCATAGGACATTCCTTACAGCCCTTTCACCAGCTTTGTTGCCTTCCTCTGGGTGTACTCAAGCACCTGAAATTGGGAGGCCCAGATCTCCATGCATTACTCCAGGTGAGTCAGCATCGACAATACAACAGGATAATCACCTCTTTTGAGCAGCTGGTGGTGCTGGGTTTGATGCACTCCAGGACCAGGCTTGTCTCCATGGCTATCAGGGCACCCTGCTGACTCCTACTGAGCCTTCTGTGACCAGCAACCACAGCTCCCTTCCTGCAGGGCTGCTGTCCAGTCTCTTCATTTATACTTAATCTGGATTTACTCTGTCCTAACTGCAGAATGCCACTCTTTTCTTGTTAAATTTAATCCCACTAATCATTGCTCTAGTCTATTAGAGCCCTCTGCAAAGCTTCCTGTCCCTCAAAGGAGTCAACAAACAGCACCTCCCAGTGTGGTATCATGAGAAGATTTCCTAATGGTGCATTAACCTGCTGCATCCAGAGCATAGATAAATGTATTGAACAGAGCTGGCTCTAGAATGTTCCCTGAGGAACACCAGTGATGACCAGACAGCAGCCAGGTGTGGCCTCGTTCACTACAACCCCTTGAGCCTGAACGTTCACCAGTCTTCCCTCAGTTCAATTTATCCAGAAGGATGCTGTCAGGGACAGTATCAAAAGCCTTACTAAAACCCAGAAAACTCTATCTACTGCTGTAATTTTATCCACAAGGCTACTGACCATGCTATAGAAGGATATCAAATTAATTAAGCAGGACTTCTCTTTTGTGACCCAAGGACGAGTATGCCTAATGATTGCACTATTCTTTAAATATTTTTCAATAATACCTAGTATGCTCTTCTCCATAATTTTTCCAGGATCTGGTTAGACCAATTGGTATACATTCCCTGTAGTGTGTATGCATGTGTGTGTGTCTGTGTGTGTGTATGCATGCATGTGACATTCCTTGGACATTTAGGAATTTTCGCAACTTATCTATATGTGAGTATCATTTATTAAATGAAAAAGTTTGTTTATTTAAATCCAAAGGAAGTAGCAATTTCCAAATATAGGTCAGGACAAAATGCTGCAGACATGTAAACTGTCATTCCTTTGCACCTCCCTCATTCCTAGATAAAATTTTATATTACTATCTTTTCATATTATTCAGGGAATCAGGAATAACCATTATCTATTATTAAAATAACATTCACCAAGCCATAACCAGAGGCAAAATCTATATTATTTTTTGACAAACAAGTTGGAAATGTATGTTCAGTTGATGACAGAAATCTCAGTAGCAATTTCATCTCATGATATTTCAAAACAGCAACCTGGGATGATGGAGAGTTTTATAATTAGTGTCAGTTATGCTGGACATACTCTGATAAAAAATGATGGGCTTGCCATTTACAAACATCAAGTGTTACGAGCTGGAAATGAAATGCAGTCAAAACAGGCCAACAGACCAAAAAGTGATATAAGCTGTAATTTTGTGATAGTCTATCTTCTGCTGGCAAAGCAAAAAACTGTTCCCAGAGGAGCTGAATAATGCTGTGGGATTGGTTAGGAAAATAAAATACAGCAGTTATTGTCATTGGGTTTAGAGTAACACATTCCTTGTTTGGAAAACAAGAAATAAAGTTTTAGCTTCGTCTTTCTGCTGTAACTAGAGAATATATTCACCAATTTTCCCTAAGAGAAAATTTCATAGAATTTTTGCAGAAAAATGATGTAAAGAGAATCAACAGAGGATGCAAGTAACCTCTTGACAGTAAACAGAGGAAAAATCGCGACAAAGGCGTTTAAATATTTTAAGCATTAAGTTTTCAAGGGATTTTGTATTTACTATAAAGGGAGAGGCTTCCTGTTTTCACATTGAAAAGAATGTTTCTTCTGTCCAGGAGGGAAAAAAAAATAAAAAGGCAATCTGATCTCTCACATCCAAACTGTTTCATGAAAATAAAACATAAAATAAAAACTCAGGAATGCTATTAATAATTATGACATTACCAAGAAAAATTAAGGTGATGTATATAAATTTGTACCTTGATGTTTGCAACCTAAATGTTATGAAATGCAGTATTTTCGTTTCAACTGAAGTGCAGCATTAAAAATGCCTTTCTCCAAGGTCAATACATTTTGAATCTGTCATCAGAGTTTTTATGAAGATGAATGTTTTCACCTTGCAAGAAAATTCACAGAGATAGAAATAACATTGCAAGAAAAGGTGAGTAAAAAGGGCCAGATCTTCCCACTAAATGCTCTTTTCAGCACTATTGCTCTGCTGCCTTTGAGTGCTGTTTGTAATTTTAAATTCAGAGGCTTCTAGAAAGGTGTTAAAGCCATCCTGGTTGCTTTGAAATTAGTTATTTAGTTCCTGGTCCCTGCAGAAATGTAGTATAAACTCTGAACACGGGTTTTGCCATACCCCTTCATTTTTCCTCTGCTTTTAAAGGAAGTCAGTGTTGATGAAAACACTGCAAAATGAAATATTTAAGTTGGCATGCTAAAAGTAGGTTTAAAAGTAAATTATCTAAATATACTTACAATTTGGGAATCTTTATCTTATTCCTAGCAACCTGATATAATGAATATCTTCATATCTATGTTTTGAAACTAAAAAATCATACATCCTAAATTCTTTTACTTAAACAGACTATGGTTTTAGGCACATTACATGTCTTGGGCAAATAATCTACTTTTCTATTATGTAAAGCACAGTAGTACAAACCCAAATCTTTAAAGGACACTATCAGTAAGTCATAAAAGTAAATACATAAAATTAAATAAACCAAAATGAAATACAATAAAATAAATTTTACCATGCAAAATAAACTAATTTTCCTAAGATCATAAGATCAGTTAAATATTCTGCTGACAGTAGAGTTAAAACTGGGAATTCTCAAGGCTTTTTTGAAATCTGAAGCAATTGGCAATTAAAGAGAGGATATTAGGAAAGGCCTAGAAAATTTTGTGTAATATCCTATTAATCTACTGAGACATATCCTAGCATAATGTGGTGGGTTCATCTTGGTTGAATATCACATACTCACCCAAGCCACTCTGTCACTCTCCTCCACAGCTGAACAGGGGAAAAAACATAATGAAAACATAATGAAATGGGTTGAGATAAGGGCATGGAGAAATTACCAGTTACAGTCATGGCCAAAACACACTCCACTTTGGGAAATTTAATTTATAACCAATCAAATCAGATAAGGAAAATGAGAAATAAAACCAAATCAAAGACAACTTCCTCCCAAACCCACCCTTCTTCCTGGGTGCAACTTAACTCCTGATTTTCTCTGCCTCCTCCCTCCAGCAACTCAGGGATATGGGGAATGGGGACTGCATGCAGTTCATCACACATTCTCTCTGCCACTCCTTCCTCCCTAGGGAAGGATTCCTCACATTCTTTCCCTGCTTCAGCCTAGAGTCTCTCCATGAACTTTTCTGATGTAAGTCCTTCACATGGGCTGTGTGTTCTCCATGAACTGCTCCAGAGTGGGTCCTTTAGGAGCAGGTGGCTCCAGCATGTGTGGGTCCTCACAGGGCCACAGGGCCTGCCAGGAGCCTGCTCCAGCACAGCCTTCCCTATGGTCACAGTCTACTTTGGGAATCCATCTGCTCTGGCATGGGGTGTCCTGTGCTCCAATGTTTATCTCCTTGAGCTTCAGAGGCACAGTTCCTTCCCCGTGGTCTCTCTCTGCACCCCAGGCTTCAGGGGAAGCTCAGTCCCAGCATCTGGAGCGCCTCCTCCTCCTCCTTCTTCACTGGCCACGGTCTCTGCAAGGCTGTGTGTCCCACATATTCTCAGTCCTCTTTTTGGCTGCAGCTGCTGTTGCCCAGTGTCTTTTCCCCCTTATGAAATCTGTTTTCCCAGAGGCACTACCACCATGGTTGCTAGACTCGGCCTTGCCAGGGGCAGATCCATCTTGGAGCCATTGGCTCTCTCAGACATGGGTGAAGTTGCTGGAAGATCCTCACTGTAGCCCCTCCACTAGCAAAACCTTGCCACACAAACCCAATACACAAAACAGTGAAGAATGGGAAAATTATATCCTATAAACAATTTGTATTACAAATATGGATTTCCATTAAGTTCAAGAACTATTTGGACAACAGCTAAATATTATGATTTCGTTATTTTTTGAATAAAGTAATTCTGCACTTTAACTGTTGTATAGCCATTTTCAGAAACAAAATTTATCTGACTCTGTAAAGGTATATTTTTCTGGTTTTATAGTCAATGAACTCTGTACATGCTGCTTGCAAATTTTGTTGCATATTAGATTGGTTTAGGCAAATAATGGTTCTGGATTAATATGCTCCTAAAAGCACAACTAAGTGAAACAACCATTTCAAATATAATTCTGCAAGACAGAAAATGAATGTAGCCAAATGTGTCTGGAGAAATCTAAAAAACCTAAACAAAAAAAAAAAGCAAAAATAAATTACATTTAGAAACTTAGAATATTGATTGATGTGAACATTTACTCAATACAATACGTAGCAAAGTGAATATTCCTCAAAAATCTGACAGCTAACATAACTATGCTGACTGGATAGAAGGAATTTCCAGGCACTGTTTCCAGCACTTGAGAAAATTCCTGCTTTGTGTGAATCTTTCAGATCCATTTTTCTTCTAACCTAAGATATATTCCACTGTCCCATCTTGTAACATTTGGATTACTTTCCTTCTTTCACAACCTAAGCTAGAGTTTCATGGTCTATAAAATATAATTTTACTTTGATAAGACAATCATACTTCTAGCGTACTGCAAATAAACATGACTTTTATATCTTAGAATTTTATTTGCCTACTTTACTTACTGGACTTAAGACTGTGAGATCTTCTTCTTTCGGATAAAATTTTTTTGATCATTACTGATCTTTCAAAGTTAGTCTACCATTTGGGTCATCTTTCTCATGATCATGCATTCCTTTGTAAATCTGCAGTACAACTGCACTACACAAGGAGACTTGTGACAAAATATGCCATTAATATACACTAATATTTATAGGCAAAGGAGTGCTCATTATAGAAGAGTTAAACACAAAGTTCTCTTAAGAGTGTAGGTGACAATCATCACACCAAGGTTATCCTTTATTAGTGACATGTATAATTTTTGTGACTCCCTGGGGAAAAAACTGTGTCTTGTCTACATAAACATATTCTAAGTGTCATGCTAAATCAGTGCATTTAGATTTATTTTAATAACCTGTATGGTTATTATTAAGGTGTGGCATTCACTTCACTATCTTTTCTTACATTTAGATGCTTAGGGTACAGATATTTCATCACCTACAACTGGATTTATTAGATCAGATAGATATAGATCAGAGTTTATACATCAAGGAAATTATTTAGCCCCTCTTTTAGAGTCAGAGGAGACAAATAGAAATTTCAAAGATTTGCTCATTCCATCATTACTACGTAGGGGAAGCAGGTAAAATGAATCCCATCCTTAATTCTGGACTTTTGTATCTGACTTAATAACACTAAATTCCCTAACTTGAATGTAACATCTCAGTACAATTTAGTTCTGCCCTGAGTTTATATCCAGGCAGAGATTTTATTGTTTGAATTTCAATTAAATTCTAAAAATAGGTCCAAGGAGGATGATCTAGAGCATCTTATAACTGATTCCACAACTAACATTTCATCTATATATACCAAAAGAGAGGAATTTGCTTTCAACCACTACTAGAAACATAAACAGCATTATTATTTAACATAAAAGTGGAACACATCTGAATAACTGATCTATTTTTCCACTTTCATAACTACGGCAACATAATCCTGCCCTATCATGTATTCTGAAACACTGCCTGAGTGGAGAAATGGATAATTCAGAAGCATGTTGAAAGTACACTTCTGAGCATATCAGTTGGCCTAAAAAGTTGAAGAGTATATATGAAAAACACAAATTCAGAAAAGAAGGATTTCAATTCTCCTGGGATTTGTTTCCATGTGAAATATGCAATAAAAGTACTTGCAAACCCTGCAGCAGCATTAAGATCCTGAGCATTTGTTGAGATCATTACTACAAACTAGAGAAGACTAAGCCAGAAAAGGGAAGTTTCATGTAGCCCACTAAATATGGTATTGCTTTTGCAAATAAAAGGCTGATGGCATTTTTCTGGCTCTGTGAGGCCTCAGGACTGGGTCTTGTCAAGCTTGCTTAGTCCAGCAAGCCTATCTTAGGCTTGCCTGGAGGTTGCTTGTTTTATTTCTAACATCAGTTTTGTAATGACAAGGTGGTTTTCACTCAATTATTTTTAGACTTGCTTAGCTTTGTGCAATTGGAACATGCAAAGCCTATTATTGCAATAATTTTAATACATTTCTGAAAGTAATAGAGAGTGTTAATGTGTAGCTGCTCTATACAGAAAGAACTGCTGACAGCCCTGGAATACAGATGTGGCAGAGGAGTACAAGGCTGCAATGCAAGCAAAGGCCCAGAAAGTTTGAGCACAAGCACAGGAGGTATAATAAATCAACAATGAAAAATTACTGAATATTAAATAATGCATCCTTGGGAGCTAGGTAGGTACGTAAATACAGTTTTAGGTGTGACAAAGAAAACAAAGAACAAGTATTTTTACTATATATGTAATAGCTATCATCTGTAATACATTTGGATACAACATGGAATAAGAGGCCAATAAAGAAAAATCAAGGTATAAACTGTGTTAGAGCATATATTAAAAATAGCCATGAGTGGATGACAGTGTGAAGAGGAAGTAACTATGACCATCATACTCCTCTCATCAAGGAGAAGGAAGAAATCCCTCACATCTAAAATCATGTTTCTTTACCTGAGGGACTTGGGAAACTGATGTTTTTAACCCTCTCATCCAGACCAAAGCTATCAACTTAAGACTCAGAGAAAGTGTAAGCATAGAGAAAAAATATTGGTATATATTGTAATTTGTTATTAATATTTTTGATACTCCAAAGATAATTTATAGTATGATTTCAATGTCATTATTGCTGAACTAATTATAAAGGCTCGCTGTACATTCATTATATTCTAAAATATTTCAATTAAACTACTATTTGAGTACTATTGCATGAGTATTTTATAAAGCAACCTAGATAACTTTGCATTGGACAGACAAGCTTTGCACTGTCACCACAGCAGAACCTTACTCGTTCAGTTCCCTTACACTGAGTTCAGTATCATTTTGTCTAGGTGTGCTGCTGACCTTTTAGTCATAGTTTGGCTTTTTCCAGGGCCTCCTGTGTGAATTATAATCAGGACTGGATCGCTGTGACCAATCATATAAATATGAATTATTTCCTGATATTATTCCCTTAGCTAGGTTTTTTAACCATCAGTTGGCACCATGAGAAAAGCATTTTGGACTTTAGAGAAGACATAGGGCTCAGTAAATAGCCAATTTAACATGTTTTCTCAATGTTTTTTAACACTTGAGATATTTAATAATGATGTGTATAAGCAGAGAATTAAATAAGACTAAAGATGTGGCATTTCCATAGTTGGCTATATCACCGTTGTCATTACTAGGCTGCAATGCTCAACACTGGAGTAACATCTTAGATGTAAGTAATTTGTTAGCCATTATTTTGAATAAAAATGAGTCTTTTGCTTGGGGAATTTTTTTTCTGTAAAACATACTTATCCGTATTTATTTCCTTTTTGCAAGTTACTTCTTTCTACTAAGTCAGTTTTTATGCTGGTCTTCCTTTTAGTATTTATTTAATAAAATCATTTTTTAATAAACCAATTTTGGTGTAAATATTTGGCTTGGAAATAATATCAATGCTTTCTTGCTTTGAATAACTAGAGAATATTTTGAGGGAAAGGTTACACATTACACCTTCAGTTTAGGGAAACAAAATAATTATTTGCAATGGATAATGGCTGAGAAAGGAAAACTCTTCAAAAAAGGCTTTGAACTTCACTATTAGATTGAACTGAGGCATTTAAAAAGAGATATTTCCAGAAAAGCATTGTATGATATGAGACATTATCAAAGAAAAGAAAGGTATTAAAAGTACTTTTTTACTCTTTCCTTTCCTTTTCTTTTCTTTTCTTTTTTCTTTTCTTTTCTTTTCTTTTCTTTTCTTTTCTTTTCTTTTCTTTTCTCTTTTCTTTTCTTTTTTCTTTTCTTTCTTTTTTCTTTTCTTTTTTCCTTTCTTTTTTTTTCTTTTTCTTTTTCTTTTTTATTTTCTTTTTCTTTTTCTTTTTCTTTTTCTTTTTCTTTTTCTTTTTCTTATTCTCATTCTTTTTCTTTTTCTTTTTCTTTTTCTTTTAATTTTTTTTAATTTTTATTTTTATTTTAGTTTTTTCCTTTTTTCCTTTTTTCCTTTTTTCCTTTTTTCTTTTTTCTTTTTATTTTATTTTCTCACAGCAAAAAGTAACAGTGAAACACTGCACCTGCCATGATGTTGCTGCTTGTTCCATTTTGGGGTGGTACCCTGAAGATCTGGGGAGCTGAAACTGGCGCTGATGGTAAAAAGGTATCAATAACACTCTGTTACACAGTTTTGAACCCTAAAAGCTAAAGCCATGAGCTTCTGAATTAAAGGAAAAGCCTTTCTTTGGCTTGAAAAGAAGTACATTAGCATGATGAAAACTTTGTGAGAATGTATAATAAAGAGCCATTTCTTCTTCCAAGGCAGCCTATCAGCGAGACACATCTCCCTTCTACCACAAGGACAGTTACATTTGTATAGTTAAGGAAGCTTATGAAGGTTTTGAAGCCCACACAAACATATATTGACAGCTAGGATGGAATTACCTTTTTGCAGGGATAGGAGTGTATCAGCTGTAGTCAGGATCAGGAAACTCAAAATGCCACTTCAGAGTCAGACCCTCACACAAAAGGGTGAATCAACTGCTAGAAACAATCCAATAAGCTGCTGTTTTCAGGCAAGACCTCACTGGGGACAAAAGGTCTGCACTCATTCTTTAGTCCATCCTCAGTTGGTCTGCGAATTTCCTTTATTACTTTTCCCTCAAAGTCTAACATGACTCACAAGCACATTTCACAGGCTGAGTGCATGGCAGCTCATTAACCCTGGATCAATCACTCTTCTCCAACCCATTTTGGCCTTTGCCAATCCCCATGACATCCACAGTCAAATACTGGGTGATTTTTTTTCAAGCATTACACTGGGCTTAGAGAATAAAAACTTTCAAAAAATCAGTTTTTAGCTGGAATCAATGCAGGTGTTATTTAGGGGTCAATGCATCACCTTGGAAAATAATCAGTCACAGTTATGTTTTAGACAATAGATAAAAGCAAGAGGAATTTCTGAAATTAGGTCTTCTATACTGATACAGATATTTTTTGCAGATCAGATGAATCAAACATTAGCAGCACTTGCAAAAGATGCCTGGCTGCTCCATATGTGAATATCCACCATCAGAGGAATGCCATCTGCAAGGACTTCTCTGCAAAGATTTCTCCTCACAACTACAAAGCATACAAAAGTGATTAGTTCAGATTAGTGTTTCAAATTCTGATGTTTTAATTTGGGCAAATGAAGCTCATTGAATTAGTTTCCAGAGGGTGAGTCAGACATGTAAGTCCTCCTCGCTGAAAAGTAAAAAAATAAACCAAGGTGCAAATCACATACTGACCGGGACACAGAATTTCATGTAGGGAGCTCCTGTTCTGGAGGTACATGGAAAAGGTCTGGCTTCACTGCCTCAAATATCTCTTTTCTGGTGAATCACAGGAACAGAAGTTTGGGATCATGAAACTCACTGCTGAGTTTATTTTGAGATGTCGCTTTACTTGACAGGTTTGCAGCCATGTGTGAGTAATAATACTATTGTAGAAGTTTTCACCTGCCAGTCAGTGTGCCACATTTCATTTGCTTCTATAAATTCTTGAATTATACCCTCCTTTCTGTTGTTCTGTCATTTAGAAATGAGACACTAATTTCTAATATTTATTTCTAAAAAATTGTATTTATTTCTAAACAATTGCCATATAAAGTTCCATGCTAGTCAGCAGTAAGAGTAATCAATACTTAACTGACTTTGAGTATTGAGCAATACTGATCATAATATTGATTATACTAGTAGTGACAGTGAATACTGAGTAAAAAATACTACAAATGTAGCCTGTAGGGTACTAGAGTAATTCTTACTGCAGAAATATTTAAAGTTACCTTTTATTTTCAGTGTTTCATACACATTTTTAAATAGAGTTCAAATAATCCATTTATCTATAATGTAATTTCAAAATATTCTGGTATATTAAGAGCTTCACCCACTATCCACCTTGATCATCAAGATCTAGCTAGAGTGAAAGAGTTATGAAGAACTGAAAAGTCAAACTAATGAAAATAAAGATTAGAATTCTTCCAAATGAGAAACATTTATGAGACCATAAAAGAAAATAATGTGTTGGTCATGCTCTTACAAAAAAAAAAACCAAACCCAAAATTGGCTTGCAAAACACAATATGCAGCATCCTACTACCAGGTAACATTTATTTCAGCAAGAGCAGCTTCAATAGACAGAGTTATTCAGTGAAGCATAGTCCACAGAGCTAGTGGTGAGTCCCTGACTTTGGCACTGTTGGCATGGTGACTGTCTTTCAGCAGCATAGTTCTGTCTGTTGTCATTTTTATTTCTTTGTGCTTTCATTTGATGACCTTTTCTTGAAGATATTTTCCCAACAAAAGATTTTCTTTTCTTTTTTGAGGATACATACCTTAGTTCAGTTGATGTATTCCTCATGTACCTTGACAAGAGCTTATTTCCCTCAGAGGAGTGACAGAAAGGACTGCACATGCTCTGGGCCTGGTAACCCCTTTTTACCTTGTTCTGCAGGGCAGTTCAAGACCCTCACAAACCAAATAATTATTATTCTGCTTTTTGACATTGGAGTCAAGTTTGACTTTGACCTTGGAGTCAAGTTTTCATCTTTACTGCAGTCAAAATGAGGCCTCATGTCATACCTGCTCCTAACTGGGTCCCACAAGGAAAGCTCTTTCTGTAAGAACTGCATCTATACTGCCTACCCCTTTCTCCCTGAAGTCCCACATGTGGATCTCAATGGACTCTCCAGTTCATAGAGGAAGAATGTAGAAGTGGTTTAAAAGAAGCTGTGATAAATGGAGAAGGGAGGAGCCTGTACAAGAGCAGTATTTACAAACAGGAGGGTTCCGATACATAATGGGATAATATAATGTTATTTTTTAAAAAAAAAATCAGGTACAACTGCTTATGAAAAAATGAGGCAACCTGTTTCAGGCAGCCTGTTGGTATATTACTGTAGAAGTTTGCCTGTAGATAGAATAAAGAGGTTAAAGTAATCTTCAGATGCTATCTACCTTTCCTTTCACTAAAGAAAGAAGCCAGACTGAAAGCTGTGGGATTTAGAAATGTCCTTATTTCTGAGTGCTATTTCATAACTGTAGGGTATTTCAGCTGTTTTGTGTTCAGCAATATGTATCTTATAATTCTAGTCCTACTAGAGACAAAGTGTAATTATCTCCATCTATCTAGTCAAAGTTATTTATGAAACCCTGCAAATAGTGTATCTTATCAGATTACAGCTGTCCAATAAAATTTTCCTAAAAGCACTTCAGCAACAAGGTGACTATAAAATGGGTCTGTGTTTGTCCTGCATTTAGACTTGTGTCATAAGCAGTTTCCTGACATATGCTCAGAGGTATTAGTTAATAGTGATTTCCATGTCCCAGGCAGAGCTGCCTGAAAGGGGCATGCTCCCAGCCCTGTAAGAAAGTGGAACTAGATCAGCTGGGTGGGAAAGATGCTGTGCTCATCATGTAATCTTTTTTTCTTACTTTTTGAAATTTGTCACCTTCAGAAAACTATTCCACAGAGTCTGTCTTCTTTATCCAATAAAACGGTAAGGGGGAGAAACAAAACAAAATGAAACAAAATGAAACAAATCAAATCAAAACAAAACAAAACCAAAACTACCAAGAGGAAAATTTTGCTTCAGTTACTCCAAGTAATCCTATTCCAAAACTAATTAATCCCATTCATCCAAAGTTGACTCTAAAACCCACATTTGGTTACAAGGGCTTTGTCTGCTATCAGTTGTTAAATGGTAGTCCAAAAGGGATAGCACAAAAAGGACCAGTATAGGATTCCTGCTTCACAGAATCTGAAGCCGTTCACTACAGCTCCAGACATTAGCCCAATTTGTTTCCAGCAGTTCTGATTTCAGTGAGGCAAATTTCAGTGAGATTTTCCCCAGGCATGGGGACAGACATGCTTCCTCCTGGCACTGTCAGTGAGTCTGAGGTGTTTCCATTCTTCTGTATCCTATCAAATATCTCTGACTGAAGTGGCATGACATGCTAATTAAGTCAGCAAGACTGCATTAACCTCATGCTTCCTAATTGCCACTTTAACAACCCATGTCTGGGAACTGAGCCTCCAACCAAGACGCAAGAAATACAGGAAGTTAAATAAAGGACATTTCTTCCAGATGCATAATGATACTCTCACATGTATCTCTGGCATTGTATTAAATAATAGAATATAAAGGTGGTAAGGTTTAGATGAGGCCCTTATGCCATCGCACAGTGAAGAGACTCCAGTTCATCATGAATATTTTTAAATCAAATTCCAAACAGGCTTACTTATCTTGCCAGAGAATTCATCATTTGAATATAAATCCCCAAATATTTTAACACCATTAAATGCGCATATACACACAAAATAAATGTCCTTGTCGTGATAGTTTTGTATTATTCCATTTTTCTCGAGATGCAGAAGAATTCAGATTCTGAAACTGAATAGTATAGAATGCCATTATGTTTCAAGAAAGCTAGCATCCTTAATGTTAAGACCCAAATTCTAATACATTTGCCTGTATTGAAATACAAAATAATCTTAAATTCACTGCATTCAATATCAATTGTGATTCCTCCAAAATTCAACATCATCAATAAATCAAAACTATCAAAGTTATATCTTTATCATAGGTACAGATATGGGTCACTCCATTTAATTCCAAAATGGCATTCTAGTTTTGAAATAATTTTAAACTGTGTTTGAATAAGTTTCTTTAATGTATTCAGCAGTATGGCAAATGCAGCTACTGATACACTCTAACAGAGAGAATGTAAAATGAAGTCATCTGCTCACCACGTGCAGGAACAGTAAAGCTGTGAGAGAATTCAAAATAGAAGGATTTACAGATGGAAGGAGACTTTTTGTTCTTCCTCCAAATGGTTTTATTTTCATGGTTTTACTTCTGTTTTTATTTTCTTGAAAAAAAAAATAAAGTGAGTCCAATCCTTAACTGAAATTCATTTTGAAAGCCTATATATCAAATAAGCATGTCCAGAATGCACAAAACAGGATAGTTAGTCACTGTAATGTAAGGATGGAAACTGTTCTCCACCTTATTTTGTGTCCTTAAAAGATCTGTGTGCAGTCCTTCAAGCTGCAGTCCTAAGTGAACAAAATTTTCTGTACTTCCTTTATCTATTACAGCTCCTAGGAGTGAAATTTGTCAGGATTGTAGTGCTACCATTAGGGAATCCCAATTCCATAGATTCTCTTAGTTCAAAATGACTGTGTGGACTGAAGAAGGGTCTCCAAGATAACTGAAAACAAATTAACACCAAGAGATGTTTGATAAGTAAAAGCACATTTTACAAGTTAAGTAAATTCCAAAATTCAACGCTCTCTTCTGTATATGTGAAAATATTGAAAATGCACAAAACTAAAAAAATTTCAAAAGTTTACAGCTGGCTGGTAGTCTGAACAATTTAAGGAAAATATAGAAAACACTTGGTATTGGACTAGTGACCAAAAAAGTGAGATTGAATTCATCTCAGTCTATCAAATTCTGTTCTCTTGGTTTTCCAGGAAATAATACACTGCAACAGAAAAAGAAAAATGACTGCAAGTCCCTGCTATGCTGTAGAAATCATTATTTTAAAAGGAAGGAAAAATTAAACCACAAGCACATGGAACATAGAAATTACTTCAGTCACTGTTTCTGTTGAGACCTAATTTCACAGAATCTCGTTTTAAAAAACGGCTCACTTGCTACTTTGAATCTTAATTGTGGAGTCTGCTAAGGATCGTGGTTCTTAATTGTTCACTCTGTCCTGTTTGTAACAATAACCTACAGGACCTGCTCCCAGATTGTCTCATTTGAATGGTGTGAAGCCTTCATGTGGGAAAAGGAGCAGAAAAAAATTATCTTCTTTCAAGGAACAAAGCCCCAAAATTTGCATTTTACATGCGTGACAGGAAAAGTAACGAGCAGTTTCATGGTGTTTTAGTAATGGTGTTTTAGTAAATTGTAACAAAGCCCAGTTCCTCCAAAAAGTGGGAGCCACTCCTTCCTCACTGGTGGGTGCATCCTTTTAAAGCAGACCAAGCTCCCAGGGTAGCACAGCAGACAGAAAACAAGCCACAGAAGAGATGAGGTCACTAAACCTCTTCCAAGTGACACCATTCTGCTGTAAAAGGGATGGTTCCTCTGCAGGAGCTTCCCAGACCACACTGACTTCCCCGCTCTTTCCCTCTCCCGCTTTCTCCCAGCACAAAGAGCAGCACAAGCTTTGTGCTTTGAAGTAATGAATGCTCCTGAAGGATGCTCTGTCAAGCCATGCAAAATTAATTAGGTCAAGGACTCAGGTGGCTGCAGGGTGACTGTTACACTGACATTTTTAAGTCTGTTGCACAGCAGTCCTCTCAGCTGCGCCATCCCAAAGATCAGCGTTATGGGACGTGTTCATCAAACCACTAAATATAATCATATTTCCTTTTATAACTGTCATGGCTTCTTTCCTACATGCTCACTCCCCTCTCTTTTTCTTCTGCATTGTATTTATTATTATTATTTTGCCTACAAGAAATGAAAGGTTTCTGAAACACTGCTCGTTTTTTTTCCTTTGTGCAACAGCTCCCTCTACTGTTCTCTCCCCTTTTTGTCTTCATTTCCTGATGTAGAGGAAAAAAGTTTTACTTAAAATTCGATGAACGGTGTTCCTCTGGCCGTTCTTCTGTGTTGTGAATACACAAATACCAAGGCTCAAATGGTCAAGACTTTCTCCTAGACATTTTGTATCTTTCTGTGAATAGGCTTTATCAAGTGTACCAAACAATTACAGTTATGATTGGGAAGGTTGTAAATACAACTAAAGTTGGTTTCCCATGACGAGACTTTTCTGACACTTTTCAGGGTTTCAAAGATCTATATATGGTTTGATAGCAGAGACTGACTTACAGATATTTTATTTATTTATTCATTGTTTTTTTCCATCTCTGAGTAGGTAAGGAGATGTGAGCAGCTGTGCTGTTCTGACATCTCTTCTGGAAGCTAGTGAGTAGAAAAGTGGTGAATAAAAAAAACCCAACCAAACCAACCCAAACTCCAGGAAAAAACATGTCAATTCCTGAGGTCTTTGAGTAATGGTGATTGCACAGCAGAGTAACAAAAACAAGCCAGGAATGGGATATGGATTAAGGAAAACATATCAAAGAGGAAGAGAGGCTAAACAGCGGGTGTGAGAAGGGAATGAACGATCAGTTGGATCAATAGACTTTAAAAACAAGTAGATCACTGCTGTTTCCCAGGTCAGCCTCCTGCACAGTGTGCTCCCTAGATGAGAAGGAGACAGATTTCTTCTCCTCAGATGCAGAAGTCCCAAATACTGTGGTTGTAGCTATTTTCAAACATTGGTCTTTGAAAACCTGTTCTCGTACAAGCTCAGTGCATCCAATCTCCTATTTCAGGGTAAGGAAGCTTTTAGCCCCCTGGAATGTCACAAAATCCAGCTAACATTTGGCCATTCAACGTGAAGGCTGCTTCAAGGACCACTGAACATGAGCAAATACTTATAACAGGCTAATGGCCAAAGTTTAAAACAACCACAGCACTTAGCAATTAATTAGCATTCTTGTTAAAATAAACCTCAGTAAAGATCTCTAAAGCTTGTTAGAACCTAAAGGACCTCATTTTACATTAATTTGTTTCAATTGAGAAATAATCTTTTTTGCATTTATTTTTCAAGTGTGTTATCAGTAAAAAAAAGTCTTAGGAGAAGTATCTCAAATTTAGGGCAATCCTTAAAAAATATGTAAAAAGCATATTATCTTCACTGGACATCAGGGTTTATGAATTATGGGGAAAATTTATTACTAGATATTTCTGTAGCTACTTTAAATAGATATTTCTGTAGCTACTTTAAGCTAGATATTTCTGTAGCTACTTTCTGTAGCTACTTTCTGTAGTTACTTTAAGTAACTTCAATTTGGGGACATTTTAACAACCAGGTAAACAGAAGCCTAATGATTTTTATTAAAACAACTTGGTATCATTATGGAAAATAAAACTTATATTAGATCCAGGGCTCTACAAGTTCCTCAATTGCCAGTCAAACCAACTACATTTTTTTGCAAACTACTGCCATCATATATGCTGACATTTTCATTATGTCAGTGTTGTCAGATCTTGTGATGTCAGTATGACATTTTAACATCAAACTGAACAAAAAATGTGAGTTTTCAGACAGGTACATGAGAGTCTCTGAAGCGAAATTTCTGACCATTGTGCATCTGCAAATGCAAAGTCTCAAAAAACTAGCATTTAAGTACAAATATATATATATATACACATATACATACACATAAATCTCAGTCATTATAGGGTAATACAATAATAAAATAAAAAGTAAAAACAACAAAAACAACAACAAAAGCCTTGAAATGCAGAGGAAATTATGTGCTTAGAGGACATGAATTTCAAGAGAAATATTCTTGATGGTGGGCACAACTCGGTTTTCAGCATTTGTTCTCACCCTGCTGGAACACAGTCTGGTGAGCAACTTGATGGTCCTTGTGTGCTTTGAAAGAGCAGAAAAGGGGAAGGCAACTGCATTCAAAGGCACATCAGCCCTAATGAGAGGAAATTCACATTTCTGTGAGGAGATATCTGACTGCAATAAGGGACATACAGCTGATGTTTTTTCCAGGCTCCCTCAGAGCTGCAGCATTGCCAGTTCTTCTGGCCCAAGAGCAGTGTGGCATAGAAAGAGCACTGTGCACCCTTGGTAGGGCAGAAGGGCAGATGCCTGAACCCAGAACAAGCCTTAACAGATTGGATTGTCTCCTGCCTCTCCCCAGCCTCCAAGTGAGGAATATACTGCAAAGTGAGAGCTTAAATTTAGAGCCCAGTTCAAAGCAATAAAAAAGATATAGATATTTGGAACCATATTAGTGAGGTGGTTACAAAAAAAAAATATATAAATATTGTTAGTTATAGTATAGCAGTGAACAGAAAAAAAAAATCCTCTATACACTCTGAACTACACAGGGTTTCCTGGGTGATATCTCTGTGACAGCTTGGTCTCAGCTTTCACCTGGGGACAAGAACACTTCTCAGTTCCTGTTTACATCTTTGGGTTTCTCACCTGCTTAGCTGCACACTGCGCGTCAGCTCACACATTTCAATTGCACAGGAAGCCAGTTCTCTCAGAGCCTCACATTGCATCCCTCAGGTTTTGTTGTAAGAGACTGCTCCCTGTGCAGCAGGGCCAGGCTGGGAGAGCCTGGGGAAAGCAGGGCCCCAGGTCCACCTATGTGCAATCTGTGAGCCCAGATGTATATATTTATACATGATGGATATACCTATGTACATATGTGTGCGTTTGTGCATATGAATCACATGTGTGCACACATGTGCATTTTCCCCTTGGTCTTGATGCAAGATGAACCTGGGGACACAGGGCTGCCACACTTCCTCTGCCATGCTACTGCCTTCAGCAGCTCCACGTCAGTATTTCACAGTTTGCATCCTCAAAGCTTCACCAGAGGAATCTCATTCCTATTTAGTGGGGGGAACTTCTATTTTATGGTGTGAGCCTTTGAAGATCCACCAGCTCTCATTTCCTGAGCAGATTTTGTGTTCTTTTAACAGAGTTGCCTCAACCTTTCCAATATGCACTTTGACACTAAACTCATCTGGAAGAATGAAATAAAAGATTACTAGATTTACACTTCTTTTGTAGAGAGATACATATTGTGATAGAAAAAAAAAACCCAACATTTTTCCATCAAGATGTGAAAATGAGACACAGGCAGAATAAGATCAAACATTCCAAGATGTCTGAGTAAATTAACAATAGATAAGACTATTCATTTCCTCATTCAGTTCTTAATTTACTAGATGGTAATAATCTAGCAGTAAAGCAGTTACCTTTGTTGACATTAAACATGGAACAGATTTTCCTTTTTTTAAAAGAACTACACTGTTTTCTTGACTTGAAGTGAACTTTGGCATGATCTTTTTATCAATCAGAATTTTCTGCAATGGGAAAATTGTTTGCTGAACTTACAACCTGCTGCAGGCATGCTAATGCTGAGACCTGATGGAAGTGAGACTCAGATCACCAAAGACAATCCAACACACCAGCATTGATTGCAACTCCAAATTTAGAACAATGTTCTGGCTATACACACCACTGAGCAATGTATTGCAAGAAGGATTTGTAGGGCAGGTTGTAGACAATTCCAGGATTCAAGAGAGCCAGAGAAGTTTAAGCATAAATTGATTACCACCTTTCCCCTCAAACAGATTCTCAGGGAAACAGTAATCATAAAGTAGTTTTCACTAAAATCTGATTTCAAGATAATTTTGACCTGTCTAAACTGAATTTTAGTAACATGGGTTGAGTTTGGCAATAGTGCAGGTTTCTCTGCCACCAGCAGTAAATACTGGTGAGGGCATTTGCAGGGACTGACATTAGCAGATAAACTGTGTCTGCATCAGCAAACAGGGCAACATAGCAAGAACTGATCTGCACAGCAGAAGTTTCCATATCACCTGCAGTGCAGAGGCTTAACTCCAGATCATTTCTAGTGTGCTTCTGTAGGCTGAATACCCTTCAACCCCATGTTTTGAGATGGTCTCAACTGAAACCCCAAGTTCTTTCCTCTGCAAAATAATGGCAAGTGGGAGTGATAAGAAAATTTATTTCAAAATAATTCTGCTGACTCAAGCTACAGTGCTAATGAAAACCAGATTAAATTACCTAATTGAACAGGAAAGATTTAAAAAAAAAGAAATTATTCTGTCTCCTTCTCCCATTGGAGAAAACCATAGGCTGACTGTCCTAATTTATGAATTCTAACCAGATGTCTAAAATTCATGCTCTAAGTATTCCTTCTGAGCTCTCTGAAGTGCCCTCTTTTCAATCAGGATGAAAACACTTCCTTTTTACTACTGTCTCTTTTTTTGTCTTACTGATTTACTTGTTACATTCATAACCTGCAACTTCTGGATAATCCTTGTCACACATATAAATGAGCCTAAAACAAGCAAGGTTTTATCTCTCTTTGCACTGTGGATACATTAACACTCTGTGTATCTGTATATCTGACTATGGACACCTGCATTTGCTGTCAGCTGGAAGCTTTTTCATCTTCAAAAAAGCACATCATGCTAGGTTTTTTTCAAATCTGATATCAGCAAATTCCCTCCAAACTTGCTTTTCTCTGAATGCAGTATTCTCCAAATCCCACTTCAGACAATATCCAGGATGAGCTTAGAGACTGAAGCTTTAGACAGCTGGCTCCCACTGTTGCTAATGCTACTGCTGAAATAAAGGTGCTATTATTGTCTGATAGGGCTTTCTTCAGTGCAGTTCCTTTACTTTGAGTAAAGTTTGAGTTTTATTGTGCATGTTCATGTGGAGGTCAAAGGAACACAAAGCTCTCACTTCTGGTTCTACAATACATCATTTCTTCAGGTGGCCGAGTGGGACGAAAGGCAGCAAAGGAATGTCTGTATTGTGCAAGTCCAAGTTCCCTCATTGCATTGTATACATTATAAGAAAATTAGCAATTACTAGTGCATTTAAATAAGAAGGTTTCTGCTGATAAGCTACCTTGAATATTTTCTGAAGGTGTGACTCTGGATACCACCCATGAGAAATGGACTACAAGGAAAGGAGCGAGATAAAGCAGAGCACACTGAAAAGCAGTGTAAGGGATCTTGAGGCACTCCTGCATGTTTCACACAGGTGCAGGTTTCTTTCTCCATCTCACAGTAGGTGAGTGTGCTGTGCAACTACTGGACTCCCATCAAATAAGTAGAAATGGTAGGTACAAAAATTATCAGTAGAAGGCAGACATCGGGATATGAACAAGTACCTAAAAATACTCCAGTGGAAACAAGATCAGAATATACAGAGTTAACATTAACCTTTGTGTAACCACGTAGTGGACTGACCCTAACAGGATGCCAGATGCTCACCCAAGCTACTCTATAACTCCTCTTCTCTGGACAAGGGGAAAGAAAATATAATAAAAGGCTTGTGGGTTGACATAAGGACAGGGAGAGGTCATGCACCACTTACTATGATGGGCAAAACAGATGGGAAAATTAGTTTAAATTGTTACCCATCAAGTAAGAGTAGGGGAATGAAAAATAAACTCAGATCTTAAAACATCTTCCCTTCACTCCTCCATTCTCCCTGGTCTCAAGTTTTCTCCTGATTTTCTCTACATCTTTGTCCATGCCACCAGGGGAGGATAAAGAATGGGGTCTGTGGTCAGGCTACCACATGCTGTGTCTGCTGGTCCTCCCTCCTCAGGGGGAGGACTCCTCACACTCTTCCCAACCAGAGCAGGGCCCTTCCCATGGGAGTCAGTTTGCCAAGAACATCTCCAAAGTAAGTCCTTCCCATGGGCCACAGGTCCTTCATGAACTGCTCAAACACAGGCCTCTTCCATAGGGTGCAGTCCTTCAGGATCACACTGCTCCAGCAGTCCAGGTCCTGCCAGCAAACCATGTGACCACAGGTCCTGGCAGGATCCTGCTCCAGCCTGGGTTTCCACCATGCCACAGCTTCTTTTAGGCATGCACCTGCTCTAGCATGGGGGTCATCCAGGGCTCCAGGTGGATCTTCATGGGCTTCAGGTGGAAAGCCTGCCTCCCCTCAGTCTTCCCTGTCACTGGTGGGCTCAGCCCTGGCCAGCAGTGCGTCCATCCCAGAGCCAGCTGGCTTTGACTCTGTTGGACAAGGGGAAAGCTCCCTGCAGCCCCGTACAGAAGCAAAGCTTCTGTGCTACCAAAACCTGGCCACACAAGCTCATTACGAGCCAATCATTTTGGGGTGTATTATGGGTTGTTTCTGGATGCCCATTAACAGTGTAAGAATATAGAGATACATATACAGGAAAAACATGTCCGGATGGTTTCAAATTTTAAATGTCTGAAGAAAAATAACTGTAACTGTCTTAACCTAGAAATTAAGAAAAAGGAAAGGAAGCAGACAAGTACAAGAGATAAATGTTTTGCTCCACATAGATAAATTAATCAGCAGCTGTAGCAAGACAAATATTGGACAGATGTGTCTCTAAGAGCTTCCTGAACTCTAACTTGCAGTTAAGTTTGGCACACCAAATAAAAATGAGGTACAGCCAATGTGCAGCTCTTTACCCCGAGACAGTAAGAAAAGACATAGTTGATTAATATAATTATCTCATACCTCATTAGACAGCTAACCCTTGCTGTGCATTAAAGACATTTTCCCTATTCTGTTCTGGCACCACATCAGAGAATTACTTTCTAAATATAATGCAGTGTATAAACAAAGTTAGCTTCAATTTTTATTGCTTCCCCCAAGGTTTGTGTTCAGTGTTTCTCAACACAATAACAGGGAGCCATGGAGCTTTACCTCTGCCTCCCTTTACACCATTTCTCCTCTAAACATAGAAGTTAGAAATACATCCAGAATAAAGGCAATGCTGAAATTAAATGTGATTTTTAGGTTCTGGACAAAACAGGAAACATTCAGTCTCAACAAAACTTGGACTATGGACTTTGCCTGCCTTTGGAATAAATTATACATAAACTTTGTACAGACCTGGCAAACACATATTTTGGCTCATGATGTGGAACAAGGCCATATGTTAACATGAAAGAAGGGACTACAACTGGGATAACTCAGAGCATTGCTGGCTAGTCCCAGCAAAATCATTTCTATCAGCTCAATCTTTCCAAAAAACTGCAGAAGTTAGGTTTTGCTGAGAAAACTAATTTCACTGATGTAGATTATTTTTGCAATATGACAGTTAGTTTACAAGAGAGGAAGCTGAGTAATCAGTGGATCTTGTCTAAAATAAGAAATTACACATTTGAAATATATCTTATATAATAAAAAACTAATGTTTTTTAGATTCGGAATACTTAAGGATTTTCATAATCTGCACTGGTTTATAGCTTTTCCTTCAAATTTAGCTGAATACTGAACATCAAAAAATCAGTTTCGTTTGTACAGATGCAAAAGTCTTCTGAAAAGAAGTATGCTTAATTTGCATAATGAGGTTTTTTTCTTTCTCCATACTTTTCTTGGAAGTATTTTTTTTAAGTGTAAGAAAATACCTCTAAAAAGTGAGAAAAAAGCTCCATATCTGAGTCCTACAATATTCTTGCTAAGTTTGCTTTTGGCAGTGCAGTAGAAGCTGATACATCAAGGGACTTCAGCTTTGATAATCAGATAAATATATCTTTTGTTGTTTTAAATTCAAGGAGATTTTAGTGGAAATCTGACTTCTTCCTAGGAAAAAATAAACATATTGGACATATATGTTTCTGTAGTGCTAAACTTCCTAAAAAAGTGGACATGTAGATTTAATATTATTAATTTTTTTATCATTTATATACAGCTGTCTAAAATAGACAATGTGAATTCCCTATGCCTCAGGACTCTGAACCAAATTGCAGCCTTTCAGTCTTGTGGAGGAGGTTGCTGCAACTTCTTTTCCTTTGTTACTGTAGGAAGTCCAACCTACCACAAAAGAACATGCAGAATACTACTCAGGAAAGTTTTAAAGCTCTTCATGCAGTTAAAATTGCATTATTAAGATGGAAAGGGGAAGGGGAAGGGGAAGGGGAAGGAGAAGGAGAAGGGGAAGGGGAAAGGAAAGGAAAGGAAAGGAAAGGAAAGGAAAGGAAAGGAAAGGAAAGGAAAGGAAAGGAAAGGAAAGGAAAGGAAAGGAAAGGAGATTTTATGCCTCCCATGTAAAATTTAGTTGACCTAAAGACATTCAAGACTAGGTATCACTGCACCGGGCCTGCTGTCAACTTTGATTCTTACTGTGAATAACAACTTTGCAACCTAAATATTCTAGTGGCCTTAATATTCATTTATTCCTTGAGGCGTGTAGTGGAAGGACAAGAGGTAAGAGTCAATTTGGTGGCTGCTGGAAAATTATATCTGACTCAATATAACAAGAAATAAGGTGGAACAACTAAATCATTCAGAGGGGTTGGATGCTTTAGCACTGCAGATGAGAACAAAATGTCTTCTGCTTAAGAAAAAAGTTAAATGTATTAGCTTATAAATTAAAATTTAAAGTACTTGAACTTACATATTCTTTCCAGCTACCAAATGGCTTTGTCGTTTGGAGTGGCTGGTAGACTTCTCTCTCCATGATGTTTTTACTGTTTCATTGATCAAGCAGGTCAGCAGAATGGTCCTGAAGTATAATTGTTCCTATGCCCTTCAGACGGTACCCACAGGTCAGTTTTCAAACATTCAATTTAATTTCATCTCCTTCAGGACTTTGATTCTATTTCTTTAAAAGTGAAGATGACAAACTGGAATTTAAAATGTCCTCTTTTATTTTTCCTCATCTCTTCATCCCTCACCCCAAACCAAGGGACTTCTGCAGTTTCTTTCATAACTTCACAAGTCCTCAGCAATTATGCTATACACCAGATTTTTGATACTTAGGTAAACATCTAGAAGACAGCTAATGTTTGGCATCCCTGGGAGACATCTGATCAGACATAAAAAGGTCAGCTTTCATCTATGTGTGCCAAGATTTATCAGATCAGAGGAGACCAGTGAACCTTCGAAATTTGACTGTTACTCATATAGGTTTGTACTATGCCACTTAGATATTCCTTAAAGTTCTAGCTGTCACCATCTGTCACTGGAAAAAGGGATAATATTTGACAAAACTCCTTACTGTTGCCATCTGGATAGTGCAGAAATTAGGAATTGATTGTTGCAGCCTTTTGCATTATACATTAATTTAAATACTTCTATTTAATACTAAAACTTTAAATTTAGGATTTATCACTGTATATATTTAGTTATAAAATGCACAGAATTCTACTCTCTTTTGGAGTAATCTAATAGGACAAATGAATGAACTGGACCATTTTCACATCCAAAGTTTTGCCATATGTTTCAGTTAAAGTGAGGTCCAAAGTCAGGAATCAGTTCATTAAGGTTCTTATTCTCTTGTTTCTCAGGAGATATTTCCTTCCTTTTCTCTATTGGATCCATGAAAGAATTTATGCACTTTGAATTTCTTGGCACCTTACTTGGATAGAGGGGTACTTTTATGACCCATCTCCTATTGATTTCCAAGTGCTATAGTAATTGGTTCATATTTTCTTTTCATTATTCTAATCAATTTTACCATAAACAAAAATTTTTTTTAAATTTTTTGAAATTGTTATTTTCTTCTTTCTAAGGCCCTGAAATTCTTACTGAAATATATATTGCTTCTTTGTCTTATACTCTTAAATATTGCCTAGGTAGATACTTCAGAGCCTAAATGCTTAAATTTTAAGATGTATATATGTGATAAAGAAAAGAAATCTAACAAGTTTGCTTTTAGTTTTTCTAGTCTCTAGCCTGAATAAACAATATTTTTGTCCTTTGTAAGATCTTTCATGAATACAAATGTGTTAGTCATAAGCAAAATGTGTTAGAACACTTCAAAAAGTGAGATATTTAAGTGAAATGTACCAAAAAATTGCCCTGATAATGCTATTGTAACCTCTTTTCATGAAGAGGTTATGAAAATGACAGTCACACACATTTTTATTTGAACACCATTGAAACCACAAAAACTAAATTGTTGTTTCTCATTACGGCTTATTGCAATTTTCTCTCCTGCAGAGGAAAGGCAACCATAAAAGACAGAGAGAGAATTGTTTGACGGGTCTCTTCACAGGCCCTGTTTTATTGGTTTGGAAACAGAAGGTAGTTCTTGTAAAAATAAAGTTCAGTAAAGCCCCTTATGGCTTCCAGCTCCTATCAGTATGATCAGAGTTTCTGTGGGTGAGAAGGGGCTCCCTGGGTTCCCTGTCAGTGCCAGCTGTGCTCTGTGTGAGAGCTGAACCCAGGGGAGTGCACACCTGTGTGAAGATGACAGGCTTGGGTTTAAATCAGACACAATATGTGCCTCCTGCAGGGAACAATATTTCCTGAAAATAATCTGATCAGACAAAGCAAGTAACTCCTATATGAATCAAATCTCCTTATATCATCACACACTCAAGAAAGATCTAAGAGACCGAGCTGCAGCTTTCAGCATGTGGAGCTGAGTCATTTGATCACAGGATACAGTCAAGAAAAGGAGCAGCTTTGCCCAGCTCAATTCTAGCCTTGAGATATTATCAGGCACTATTCGGTGTTTGTAACAATCAACTTGCAGAAAATGAGGACAAAATGAAACTGAAAGATTGTAAGGGTTATTTCAGTTTGAGACACATGCTCTTGTTAAAACAAATTTCTTAGTATTTGATGACCTCTGGTGGACAGGGTTACATTTGCAGGTCTTCCAAATAAAATTTGTATTCTGCACATATATTCAGGAAAGACCGCAATGCAACATTATCAAATTACAACCCTTCGCCTCATTACTTCACAAACTAATCCCCAACTCCAAAATGCATGTGTCATCTTCTAATTGTGAACCTGCTTAAAACGAAAAGTCAGCACAAATTATTCTTTATAAAAAGCTTGTAAAATAACAAGAAAAATTCCTAAGTCAGAGTTATTAGCATATGCAATAACAAAACCAGTACCTACACATTAAATGAATGAAAAAATTCTGCTGATCTCTGTTTTTTCAAAATTGTAATTTTGCAAAACACAGTGTTCACATTTTCTAAATGGATTTTTCTTTACCAGAATAAACAATGATATTTTCTTAGGAAGTCCACCTTAAAAAACATAGCCATCAAGTACACTGTCAGAGTACCATGAGTATTTTTCTCTTATTTTAGCACTAGCTGGACTGTAAACATTCATGTCCGCATAACAGGGGTATAAATTATACAGTCTCCTTCAAATTCTTTGATTGGAAATTACAGATCTTTCCTTACATACTGTGTCTGTGACTTCTCCTCTTTCCTACTCTCTTTTCCTGGACTCCTTCCCTGGCTCCTTTTCCTTCCTACTCTGCTATTCCTGGAGAGTCTCTTTGTCTTTCCAGAGGCAGAAAGTATTTTTCCTTCACCTGTGCTTCAGTGCTGATACACTCAGATGATCTCGGGTTGAGTATCAGAAAATTATCTTCCCTTACTTCATTATTTTACCATAATAATTATTTTATTGTTTGATCATTCAGGGTGAAAAGAATTATTAAGTTCCCCTGGCTTATATAAGAAGGTCACTTTTCTAACTGGGAGTTTCATTTGTTTCTTTATTATAACAGCCTGTGGTAATTGGCAAAGAGTGATGAAAATTATTGGCTTTAAATTTAACTAGGATTTGTAACTCTGAAAAAAGAGAATACCATCCTTTTTTGACAGTAAAATCATCAGGAGCAGTAAAATAATCAGTATACCTAATTCCCTCAAATTATCACTGTATTCCCTTAAGAAAGAAAAATGGATAGGGCAGAAGAGTAGATCAGAAATGGCTGCACATTCCTTACAGAAGTGATATCATCATTGTGGAGGCAATGGTCAGTGTACAGCAAGCAATAAATGGTAAAGACTTCACAGTTGGTAAAGTCTGACCCTTACTGGCTTACTCATCATGCCATTAATTAAATCAGCACAATCCTGAGCGCTTCCATCTCATTCAGCCATGGTTATCTCTCTCTCAGATGTCTCCAGTCTTCTGGCTTTCTCTGCTAAAAATAATAACTTGAAAATAATAAACTCTGATCCACTGTTTCACTGCGGCATTTTCTATCATACTATGAAGGAGCATTCAGAACAGAAGCTCCCCTCATAGGCAAGAATTGAAGCAACTTCAAGAAGAATGAGAAAGATGGTTTGATGCAGATTTCCAGTGAGCCATGCAGGGATGTCTCATCGGCTTTAATTCCTTCATTAAGACATCAGCACATTGCACTAAAGGAGTACAAACTTAAAAGGTGAACCTTGCAATGCATTGAGTCATAGAACTGCTCTTGATGCTTCTGGAAGTTGGAAAGAAGATTTGTTACAGCCTCCATCTGCCCTCTAGGTACATAAGCAGGTGCTTTATGTGCAAAAAATGCTTGTGTCTCCCATGCACTCAGTGCTTTGTACCGTACCTTGGCTTCTGCTAAGCTGTTTCAAAGTTGAGAGGTTTTTCACTTTGGATGTAACACTAATGCAAGCAGTTCCCCTGCCAATGCAGAAATCTTCTGTGACACTGAACCCTGTAACAGTCTCTACCTTTTTCTTTTTTTTCCCATCAACAATAACTCATTCTGTCCTGCTGTTGAGGAAGATATCTTCATACACACTCAATTTATCCAAACATTGTTTAGAGAATATTTCATGTTTAAAAGTCCCTAAAACTAGTATCACACAGTAAAATTAATTTACCCTAGTGACAGTCTCAGGTGGAGAAGAGGCACAGCAGCATAATATTCAAATTTACTTCATTACCAGTAGCGTGAACATATTATAGTCTAACATATTACAGTTCTGTCCCTCCATTTATTATCTCCATAGTTACAGAAATAAACTTGCTGCATATAACTGATGTCTTCCTCATCTTTTATATCTCATATTTTTACAAACCTGAACCAAGAATTTTAGCAGTAATTCTATATATGTACTGCATTCATCACTGCCTAGGCCTTACCTGCCCTTCTGTGTAAGGAGCTCATTCTACCATCTGGGGTATGGTAGCTCATTCAGTGGTCACTTTTCAAACCACGCTTGTTATTATTTATTTATTTCATTATCATTCTGTACTTCTGTATACCATATTCTTTGGTATTTCTCTTCCTTTTCTTTGCCTCAATGAAAAATGGCTTTGCACCTGCTGAGTGAGGCTTCATAGCTAACCTGCTTGTCCTGTATTGTGAATAACTACCAAAATCTGCTCAATTAAATATGGTAAAATCATGCTTGAGAAAATATTGCCCTGGTGTTACAAATGGATATGGGGGTTAAATAAGCCCTTGCCTTTTGCCCAGGCCTGTGGCAGCAGGCAGTATTGAGGCAGCCAGCACCCAAAACTCATTCTCATTCACAAGTTCTTTAATAATGGCTGATTCAGTCTATTATAGAATGAATTATTTATTTAATAGACAGAAAACTAATAGACATGAGGCTTAAACTCATACTACTCAGGAATAAAGCTAAAATGAAAATATAAACTAGTAGATATATACAGCATTGAGGTTCAAGGTACCTGTTAATGTTATAGCTAGTGAAAAAATAATGTAAGTTAGGATTCAATGTATCTTACCACCCAGTTATTGGTACAGCAAACATCGAGATCCTTTGCCTCAGTCCCCAGAGAAGTAACCATGGAACCTGCATCCAGGCTCTGGGGAGAGGTCTCCCACCCTTTCAGGGTGTGCATGCAGAAAGCTTCTGCCTCTGTGATAACTCATAAGACCTTTATAAACAGTGTCTCTCAGTCAAGAATATTTCCTTTGTTTCTTCCCACATCTGCTTTGCAGATTAAGATGTTGATTCTTAGCTGTGGCCTGAGCCCCTTTGGTGCCAGAGATGCCCCCTTGCTGAGGCTTTCGGCCTAGATTTTCTTTATGCACCAACTATCTGTGGTACAGAGAAGCGGGGGGCAGATGTCCTGCCACACCTAGCCAGCCACAGAGAAAATTACTGGCTGGATACCAGATAACTTTATTCCCTATCTGACATGAGAGAACAATAGGGCATAACTGATCTCGCTGGGCTGGTTTGTTAGCAAAGACAAGGTCATTGTTTACTCTACATTACCACATTACCTATGATGCCTCAAAGAGCTGGACTAGAGGCTAGACAGAGTTAAGAGGAATAAAGGATGTTTACTGAGGTTTTTAAAGGCCACACCTGGACAGAACCAGTGTTACAAACCAGGGCACTGCCTGGATGGCCCCAAGATGGAGGCAAAAGGGAGGGCCTAGTCCCAAGACCACACATTTTATATGTTTCAGTCCATTTGCATACAGGAGTCTCACTTGCCCGCTCTCCTCCTTCCATGTTGTTCCATTTCCCTACTTAGGGAAACTGAGTGTTTGCAATAATGCATCTAATGTATGGTCTGTTACCAGCTGTGAGGTTAGGATAGCTGAGCAATACACAATGCAGTCTGTGCAACATATGCAAAAACTGGCAGGCAATAATCTGTTTATCACTGCTGAAGTTAAACAGCCACTGAAGCAAACATATCCTCTAAAAAAAGCAGGAAGTAAGAATGAAAAAGACCATTTCTTTCCACACGGTAATTATCCTGGTAATAAATGAATAAATAAATAAATTCATGCATACTTTCTATGATAAGGCAAACAAGCTTAAAAAACCCTAACTACCCTTCCATGAACTGTTCAGAATTACTTTGATGATTATGTTGACCACAATGGACTTTAAGCTGTGATATTTGCCTATGTCATGACTGAGCACTAGCACCTTATAAATTTTACTTAAATATTGTGGGGGCATCAAGGTGCAACAGTTAAACCACTGGACCAAGACTTAGAATTCAGGTCTATCCCTCATCCCTCCCTTACTAGTCTCAAACAATGTCCATCACTTTTCTCTCTCTTACTTTCTCTATTCCTAAGAAAGGGATAATATCTACTTTTTCAGAAATGAATCTCTATCTTTTCTATAGAAGAGAGTTAGAAAAAGCTGGTTTATATGTTATTAAAGTATAAATTGATA
The DNA here is from genome assembly GCA_013399455.1 of Anthoscopus minutus. Taxonomy (NCBI): domain Eukaryota; kingdom Metazoa; phylum Chordata; class Aves; order Passeriformes; family Paridae; genus Anthoscopus; species Anthoscopus minutus. Next base: position 19,920 of record VWYI01031267.1, on the reverse strand, counting down.
GTGATTACTGTATGACTTTCTGTCACTATTCTCACCAGGACAGAAGACTCTCACAACCAATGTAGTGGACAACAAGCTTCATTAATTCTTTCAGATAGGTTATATTTATACTCTTACAGACAACTACTCATTAATAGGCACAACTGGCATTACCTAATTGGCTTACTCTAAAAAGTCATATTAGCATATACACTCTGTTTTTCATTCCTAGCCCCTGTTCTAACTACAAGCATTCTGTTATCATATAACTGCTCTGTTCAAGGACATGCTGCCCTGGCTACATCTGCACTTTTCAATACAGCTCCTTCATGTCTACATGACCTTGTTCACGTAGCCATCCTTCTACAACCTTCCATCTATAACAGAGCAGGCAGGCTTTCTATGATGTACATGCAGTAGCCCCAGTGGAAAGGCTGCACTAGTACATCAAAGAGTTAATTAATTTTCTTTGCCAAAGGATAAAGATATCCTGTCACACAAAACAATTTGGCTCTATCCAGGTAGAGGGTCCAGAAGTTTGGTTTTTTTGCCACATTCCTTTTGTATAAAATTTAAACTAAGAAGGAAATATGAATAATTAGAACTTTGAAGGGGCATAAGGATTCTGAACGGCCTTTAAAAAACCTCCATCTAACCAAAACCCCACAGACATACCTCTAATATACACACACACAAAAGTAAAAACAAACAAACATACAAAGTTCTTTTACAAGAAGTCTGATACTATTTTCTTCGTAATACCTGTAGAATAATGGTTGTCAATGCAGAGACATCCAAGGACAGGGTTTTGAAAGAGACAAGAAAACCATAAGCAACACATCAATTCTAAGGTACTGCAACTTTATGGAGGTACTGAACTGGAAATGAGTAAAAGCAGCTTTAGAGCAGAAATAATATAAACCCAAAATGTGACAGCACTTTGGAGGACAACCATGGGAAATGGGTTGTGTTTATGCATTCCAAAGGCATTACCAGGGTCAGCTTTTGGAGCTGCACAGTGCCATCAGGCCACCTTTGGCTGGAATGTGTGATCATACACAGCTGGGAGGAGCCACTGCTCTTAAATCCACTTAAGAACATCATACAGGTCTTTGGAACTACTGGTGCTGTCTGACAAGATGCAAACCCCCCTTTGCACTGCCTGTGGAAGACCTCACAAAATCTAAGGAAATATTGGACAGTGCAGGTTTCTGAAGACATTAAAATAATAAATGTTCCCTGGTTAATCTAATCACAAGAAGCACACAGCACAAGAGGCTATTCACTACTACAACAGTCTGTGAAAGACAAGACTTTGCTTAAAGGAAAGGCAGAACTAACTCTAATGGATTCAAGGTATGACATGGTGAGCAAATTTTATTCTACCTAATTTCAGATGTCAGCATGGGAGAAACGTCACTTTAAGTGTGCAATTTTTCTAAGCTGTTTTAAATGTATGCTGAAATGAGATGAGACAAAGAACATTCTGAAAGTTCATTTTTCTTAAAGACAGATTATAGGAATTTTGGGCAGGTTGCTCGCACACACAAGTCTACATGCAAGACATCTGCATCTGACTAAGTAAGTTCCACACCATGAGATTGCATTTTGAAATAAAAGCTTTTCTAAACCAAGCCAAGAGAGCAAGCCAAGTGCAATAAAAAACCAAACAGAAAACAAACAAAAAAAAAAGGAAAACAAAACAAAACAAACCTAAACCAACCAAAAACAAAAACCAACCAACCAAACAAACAAACAAAATGCCCAAACAACAGAATCTAACAGATTCATTGTTCTGGTTTCTGAAACTCTGATGTAAGAGCTAAACACTGAAAAATGTTTAAGGAGAGGAACTGTATATGACAGTAAATTAGCACTTTTCAATACACTGTGCATTAAGCAGGTTTTTGAAGGATAGTTAGGTGGCAGATGGAAACAAAAGACAAATTTTGAAAAAATATACTATTGTAATACACTCTGCTCAGGTAACAGTATATCCACCAATGCTGCAACAGAACCAATATAATTAAGCAACATGATAATGTTATTGTATTTTAAATAAGATATCTTTCTTTTAGTGAGAACCTTCCTTTGCTTCTCATTCAGGAGCACAGTGTTACCTTTATAAAAAGACAAAAGATGATTGGTAAAATGCAACATTGCATCACTGGGGATGTTTGGCTTCTGTTGTGTCATCCCAGGGCCAGCAGTAGCATAGAGTCAGCACTGAGCTGACTGAAGGGTTAGTGTCTGACATGCAGACAAATCAGACCAGCAGAGCAGCAAAAGGCAAAACCAAGAAGAACTTAAAATTATCCAGAGCAAGCAGCTTCATCTAACTGAGAGAAAAAAAGGAAATATCAGAGGCTATACACAGATGAGCAAGTGTGGGCCTAACCAGCAAGTGGGTCTAGAAATACAAAAGAGCAAAAATATAAAGCTTTTTTGTCATCTCTTTAATGAGGTAGCTGATGAGTTACAGGCAATAATGGAAATAAATCCAAAGTCTTCATAAATAAAAGCAGATTCTTTGTGTCCATGGAAAAGCAAAGCTAAAGTCAGAGTTATTAGGACACAGGTAGGATTGTAAGAAATCAGAACTAATATGTATGAACCACAGCAAGAATTCTTTCAGGAAGATATTGCTCAACATGGGTGTAAGCAGTAACAAGGTGAGCAAAGTCTGTGTCTAACATGAACAGTGCAAGAAGGAGAGGGCATATTGGTTAGATAAAACAGCACAGATAAAGGATTGTGCAGCAGTGTAATGCCTACATGCCTAGCAAACTCAGCTCTCCCAAAAGTAACTAAATCTTTGCAAATAAACCTTACTATAACTATGGTTGTCAACATGAAACAGAGAGATCTTCATGGTGGTCAGAGAGAATTCTGCAAATTCTGAGCAGTATAAAGAAAGAATCTGAAAGAGAAATCAACTATGTATGCATCAGGATATTCCATGACACCAGCAATTTTCCTGAAGAATAAATGGTTTGCTTTTCTTCAGCAATTGCTATTTGCATTCACCAAGACCACCAAGCTCTTTGAGTCACAGTGTAATAAAGAATTCTGCCAACCAAAGAACCATGAATATTTTCAATGTGCAAACAACAGCCTGAAAAAGGGAGAAACTTGAACTCAGGTCTCCTGGATGACCTGTTAAACACTACTTTTTGTTTACTTGGCATCACCACCATCATCATCTTCATCAGCTCACATTGTTCAGGGCAGAGGAGTAAAAACAGACCACAACTCTGATAAAAGTTTTTAAAACAATCAAAGAATTACTAATTATATTTTATGTCTGGCAGGGGTGCATTTGTCCCAAGGCAACATAGAGTTTTAACCTGTAGCCAGTAATTGGAGCCTGTTTTCATTGTCTCACACTGAACAAGCTACACTGTACAAGTCTCTTCTAGGAGCGTCAACTCCTTGCTAATGTTTCTGCAATCTCTCTTGGGGAACTCACAGTACTGCTGAGACAATTAATATTATCTTCTCCCTTCAAGTCACAGCTCTTGGAAAAACATTTTGCTCTAACTGTCTTTTTCTTTTTGGAGTCTAGCCAAGAAACAGAAAAAGAGATATTGGAGAAGAAAGGGGTCGAGCATCTGTGCCACCCTAACAGACTTGGCTTAGGCTCAGATATGGCAATAACCTCAGATAACAGCCTTTCTCTACATAAAGTAGGGTTTCCCACCCCCATTCACCAGATCAAATAAAAAATGTTGGATTTGTAAAGGCACATGAACTCTCCTTTCTTCACACCTGACCAAAATTCATGATGGCACAAGATGGACGGACAGCACAGACAGAGGTTCAAGCTCTAAATCTCTTACGGCCTGGGCCACAGAGCTCACTGATGCCCATGAACTTTTATTTCAGTCTTTATAGAATCTGGCCATGCATCAGCTGGGTACTGCATAGCTCCATACACTTGTTACTCACCTTGTTTCTATTTCCTGCTGATAGCTCATTTCTTTAAATTTGCATAAATGGAAGTGCTTGTTGTCTGAGCTATGACATTATCAGCTGTTTCTCTTATCTCCATATGATACATACTTTGAGAAGCTGATATGGGCTGGGAGGAGTCCTGAAAATGATACAGCCATCACAAGTTTCTGGACTATCAGGGAAAATTCCCTGACACAGGAAAATTTAAGAGATTCAAACTCTTTGGTCCTTTGTATCTTTTGTACAGAACATCTGAAGGTTTCCTTTAAACCTTCCTTGTGCCCTTTCCTATGTTCTGTAGATGAACAATCCTGATGTTTTCAAATACAAAAAGTTATGTCCTTTCAGCAAAAGCATGACTAAATTATTTTGTCATTTACCATCTTCTATGTGGCTATCCTGGGAGAAAAATTCCATGTCCCTGATATACCTTTCAGCAGAAGGCCTTGTGTGCCAGTAATATTAAGCTTTCATACTAGATAATAATCTATGGTGGCAAAAATAGATATAGTAAGCTCAAGTGGCAAACCCTTTGAAATAGCAATAATGTTGGGGGCAGGATGGGACATATGAAAACTGCTTTAGATGAATCCATCTGGCCTTACCATTGCAACTGCTGAAAGGCTCTGGATGGCACTTAGACACTTTATATTATGGCCAGGGGTCCTCAGAGCACTCAGCATAAACAAATCTGTTTAAATTAACATCTCTGTTTGCTTCCAGCTTCTGAGATGACCTACCCCATGGATTGTGGTACTAGCCCGACAAAGTAGCTCTTGCCAGAATGTATTTACCTTTCCCTCACATCAGCCCCATTGACAACAGCACTGTGATATCTAAGCTGGAGAATTGCTCCAAGAATGGTAAGAGGTTTCAGAGTTCATGCCTGAACCACTCAGAGTATGTGTCTCTTGGGTGACCCAGACATACAGAGCCTCTGGCAAGTCACAGCTCTTCCAGGAGCAGGGGCAGTTTCCAGAGCTGTGCAGCTGTGTGCTGTGTCAGGATGCTCTATTCTGTTCTCATCTGCTGAAAAAATAAAACACTCTGTAGAAAGAAATGGCAAAATTTTTATTGCCAAGTCACTGGACACAGTGAGTCTGAAAATGATGCATAATTTTGAATATTTAAAGCTCATATTTATTAAAAAGAGAGAGACAAAGAAAATGTATGCCTCACGATAAATGATCTGTAGCTTAGTGGAGATAAATAACCAGCCACCTTTTCTATAAAACACTGTGACATTTTAGGGCTTTTATGTTAAACATATAATCAAGATAAAAAGATGTCCCTGGTTGAAGCTCTCTTCTTCTCAGCTTTGGAACATCCTTCCAAAGGTAAATGAAGCATTCCAGGTACAGTTCCCTCAGATGTTGTATCAAAACTTGCAGAAATTTTTTTAATAGAATAAAATAGTTATCAGAATTGGAAATACATTTTCCTTCCTTTCAATGCATTTTTTTTTCAGAAGCTGCATTTAGATAGAATATTCCAATCTAACAGCCATGTTACCAGCAGTCCAAAAGGTCTTTTTAGAAATCAGACTAATACAATTGTCTGAAATTACTTTCCAGAAGAAACTGAAAGAACAAATATACTCCAAGGGAGAATTCAGAAAACATAAATGCTAAAAACATTATTTAGAAAATGCAGTTAACTTTTTTCCTTCTCCAGTAAATTAAGTTCTGAAAGCATTGCAGTTTTTTATAATGTATTAGCATTTCTGGTTGCTTGCTTGGTTCATTGGTGTCTTTTGTTGTTTTGTTTGGAGTTGGGTTTTTTTGGTTGATAGGTTGCTGTGTTTGGTTTTGATTTTTTTTTTCTGGATAGGCTGTAATAATCCCAAGTGTGAATAATTCTGTAATATTGTTTTTTATATTCTGTGACCCTTATATAGTACCTGTGTTTCTACTTAACTTGCTTTTCTTGATGCATTTCTTTCTTGCCTTCACACAATAGTATGCTTCAAACCACGTCTGACCCCTGAAGAATTTTTGTGACACTCAGACTTCCCTCCTTTAACACTTATCTAACTCCTGCTGTTTATGTCAGACTCACTTTTGCACATGTGGTGTTTTTGGGTTTTTGTCTTTTCCATAGTGCTAATAAATTATATTCATGCCTAATTTAAACATAGTTTCTTGGAGTCAGATATTAAAAAGCTATACTTACCACTTTTTTTTTGAATCTTCAGTTTTACAGAACTTTTTTCCTCTTCTCAAGGTATTTTGGGACTAAAAATATGGTTTTTACTGATTTTCAGATACTGAAGACTCAAAAGCCCTACCAAAGCCACTGGAAGCCATAGGGATTCAGCATCTCTGTCAGACCCTGAGAAAAGGCTTTTTGGCAATGTCTTGCTTCATCACCTAAAAGATCTGGTACTTTGTCACAAATAAAGGCTACTTAAAAGCCATTTAAAGCCATTGATCCATCACTTTTCACATCACAGTTTCTACTGCTTTTCAATTTAATACTTTCCTCTTTAGCCACAGCATTTATCTTCATTCCTCATTCCAGCTGCAGGTCTGGCCTCTGGACACCACAGGAGAAGCATCTTGGCCAAGACTGAGAGAACTTATTATTAAGTCCTTAATATTGATTCCCTCTTCTCCTGGCTGTTGTGGCTGACACTCTTCCAGCAAAACAAACTGCTCTACCATGTTAGTAAAAAAGCCATTCTGAGGTTACACAATCTTTGAGCCCTTCTTGGGGCTCTTCCCATGAAGATGGCAGGGAGAGTTTTTCTCTGATACTAAGAGAAACAAAGTGTGCTTGCAATAGAAGTGTGTTTCTGATATCCTAAGTTACATCACACTTCACTGTTCTAACCCCTGCAACTCACAAAACCCTCCTTAACTAATTGCTAAAAAAAATGGCACTTGCAAGGCTTACTGCATAACTGTCATATTTTTAATTGAGTGATTTCTTTAGGATTCTCAAGAGCTTTATCTCTGCTTCAGCTGGGCCCATATTCATTTTTATAAACCTCCATGCAAATCTGAAGTGTTTGGTGTTGTACAGACAAATAACCTCTCAGACACATTTCTATACTGCTTGATTTCCTTTAAATGTGGGAAAATATTTTCATATAATTTCCAAAATATGCTTAGAAAAAAAGATAGCAATACTCTCTAATTCAGCCTTACACTGCTTATTTCTTCGATGCTCCTTGCTTCTTTCTCCGAGTCTTCCTACAGAAAAGCAGAAAAACCTTTGAGTGCGCAGCAGGGACGTAACCCAGAAGCAGCCCGTGACTCCCAACTAGGCACAGTACTCCAGCTCTAAGTGACGGAAAAGGATACAGGATTTCCGATTTCTTTAGCAGACAGAGAAGAGGAATGCTCGGAAGTGAAAGAGCCCACCTTTAAGGAGGAAGTCCCCGCCCAAGGTTTTTCCTCGCTGCGCGCCCAGCGCCAGAGCCGGTCCCAGCAGAAAAACAAGCTGCTCCGGCCGCGCCAGCGCCAGCGCCAGCGGGGACCCCAGCGCCGGCTGCCCAGCCTCGGCGTCGTCATGTCGGGATGGAGTAACACCTTCCATAAAAGCGACAACAAAACTCACATATTAGATAGAAGGCAAAACTCAACTAGATTACAGAAAATAAAGATGCCTGGGTGCCTTTGCGGTCTGCATTTCTGCAGATGCGATCGCAGCGGTTCAGTGTGGGCATTAAAATAAAGTATTTGTGAATGTATGGCAGGTTCAAAGTTCAAAATAAGTTAGAGTTTTCTAGATAAACATTAATCTTGGAAAAAGTTAAATACTTTACTGCAAATATCTAACATTAATGTAATAATAAAACTTTGGGGTGGGGGGGTTGCAGGTGCTTCAACAAGTTCTCTAATTGCAGGTCAGCATTCTCTTTCCTCAGGAGGTACGAAGAAGCTGAGATACAAAGATTAAAAACATGTACCAATTACTCATCAAGCTGCTGTTAGAGGTAGGAAGATCCTCCAAAATCCAAAATCCAAGACCAAGAAGGCTGACAAAATTCTTCAGCTCATAACTCGAAGACTTTTAAGTTCATCAATGGGCCAAACAAGATTGCCAATCAGATGGGATTTTTGAGCCCTGTATTCTCTCATTTCTTAACAGGAGCACAAAAATATTTCATCAGACTGTGTCAGAGTAAAATTCCATCTAACCCAAAATAATTTTTCCACAGATGAACAGAAGCGGATGCCACAACATTCAAGATATTAAACCACAGAGAGTACAGTCTCTGTGAACTTTGCCACTTTCAACAACACTTTTCAGCAGCCAGCTGTTCAAGGAATTTCTGAGTGTACTATATTATTAAGCATTCACTGATGATCCATTCCCAGAAAAATTTTCGAACCCTTTTAAAGCTTTTTCTGGACTTCACAGCATCCTGTGGCATTAAATTCAGTCAATTATCTGTCAAAGGAAAACTACTTCCTTTGTTTGTGTTAAATTTGCTGCCCAAAATGTTAATGTTGTACTCTAGTTACCAGAACAGCAAATACCTCTCCTACAATCAATTGGGAGAAAGATGTCTCAGCTATTTTGCTTACTTACACAACTTCTGACTCACGAGTAGTTCTATCACATTTGTTGACTTGGGATATCAAACAGCAGATTCAAACCCATTTTCATTTTACTCATACCACTGTCTACATCATGTTGACCTAAATAATTGGATTTTAAGAAAACCCTATATTATAAAAATGAAGAGATTATTAGTCTATTTATATGTTGGGAGAAGTTGCTTTTCTCTTTTTTTTTGTCTTGTAAAATATCCAGTGTTACCTACTGACAGAAAGAAGTAGGTCATAACAGAGTAGATGGCTTTTTTGTTTGTCTCATTTTCCTTTTCCATACTCTGATATTATTATTTTTTTACTTAAACTCCATATATTAAAATCTTGACTTCTCATGGGCAAATTATTTAATTGACAGCAAGAAGGATACTATAGCCTCAATTAGTCACTCTCTGCAGCCTCTCTGACTTACATCCTGGTATCAAAACAAAAGCAGTATCTATGTCCAAAAAGCAGTAACATGAAAATGTTCATGGATTTCAGGCACTCTTCATTAATATTTTATTATTTTTTTACCATTACAAAAATTTTGCATTATGCCATGTAGTTCAGAGAATTTTCTCAGTCTCAACCCTTTATGGTGTTTTTCCTTTTAATGCCTATCACCATCACCACACCACCCACCACCCAGAACTCGTCCCTCACTTTTCCTACTTATTTGCAGAGAAAGCACAGTTGTGTTTGTAACCAAAATAAAGGCATCATCTATACTTTAGAATTGCCTCAAACTATTGTCTGAACTAGAACCAGACACTCACATCAGACACTAACATCAGATACTTCTCTCTAACAGCTGCGCAGTACAAGTGAATCAAGAAATGATATTGAAGATTATTTTGATAATTAATTCACTGGAGAAACTCATTTTCATCTGAAGAGAGTAGCAATGGTTCTCCAAAAGGAAGAAAAAAGTCAGTTTTTCCTTTATTCCTTTTGATGCAGGACAAACTTGCAATTAGACTGCAAAGGAAGAAACACAATTTTAAGGAGCAGTTATATATGTGTTACATTGATTTCAAAACCATAAAGGCAAGTCAAAATTCCCATCTCTCCAAAATTACTAAAATCCATGTATTGATTTGTATAGCCTGTAAAAGGGCTTGATGGGACAAAAGCATTGCCCTATTTACTATGACAAGACTGGAGTTCCTGATTATACATTATGGATAATGGGGAAAACTATGCAAATGTAAAGGCCTTCTTGTGAAACTCCAGGTAATTCAGTTGGTGGTAGTTCTCCTTACAAAACAAAAGGTATGTTCAGAGTTGTGTAACTTGGGTGGGGCTATAATGAAATATTCAGCCAGATGATACACTTGGTATTCAGTAGCTTAAATTATTCCAAGGAAGTGTGTCCATGCCAGCCAAAAGAAGAAAGTATGTTCAGACTTGGCTCTCTGCAAAAGGGATGTGCTGGCTGGTAAGCACCCCGATGCAAGGAATGGAAAGCCTCAATGGGGTTATAGGGTTCATCTGTGCTCTGCATTATCTTTACAGACTGTTACTCAGTGTTCTCCAGCTCAGCAGATCCTACCACAACAACGCAGGAGCAGAGCCCTAGTTATTGTACTGAACAGCCAGTGCAGTGCCATTTCCCCATTCCTGTGTGACAAGTTCCTCAAAATGAGAAACCAGCAAAAAAACCCTTCCATAGTCAGCAGATAAAAATTCCCCTGAAAAATACATTATGGTGACCCCTTTTACTGGGTCCTCTTCTTCCTCTTTCTGCATGTCTGACGGCTGCTTGGTCTTTTGAACCACTCAGACCCCACACATCATAACAGATCCTCTTTCAGCACATGCTGTCAACACAGTTTTGGAGCAGAGACTTGCTGCTTCACTTACTTTGGAACCATCAGTACAGGGAGGCAACATGAATCCTCACCGGCCACACAACTGGGAAAGAATTTAACACTTGTCTGTGCATGGGAGCACTGCTTGAAACTGTGCTTTGTTACAAATATTTCATTTAATTTATTAAAAACAAACAAACAAACAAAAATACCAAACAAACAAAAAAGCCAGAAGGATGGATTTGGACTGACTGAGATGATTATTCACAGACTTGGGACTACAGCAGAAGTAGTGGGGAATTCTGAGAAACTGAAACATCTTACTTGTAGTTTCTGCATTTTTTTGTTATTTCATGTTTTAGAAAATTTTTTAAATAATTCAGGACAAAATAAAATCTACGCTAAGTGAAATTATTTACTTTTATTTTGGTTTGCTCCTTCAACAAACAGTGTTCCTTCAGCTTTGTGTTGTTTCTTTGACTTGTAGGAACTGATAGGGTTTTCAACAATGTTTCTTAGCTCAATATTAACATTTATCAATGTATTTTTATATTTATTTATCCATCGATAGAAATGTATGAATGATATTCATCAATTGTTGCGTGAGAAAATTTATTTTTAAAGAAGCAAACCCTATGGTTTTTTTCAGTGTTTCACTCAGCCAGAAATAGAAATCTTATGAGTACATCTGCAAAAATATTTCTATAGTTTTCAATTAAATGTTTTGCTTCTGTGTAATCTTCACTAGAATTTTTCTTAAAATATTTTCTGAGAATATAAACATATTAAAAAAGAAGTTACAAACTTTTGCCTATGTTGCTAAATGTGGGGTTTATTTGTGTTCTTAATATTTTTTCCCATTATATTTTTAAAAGCTTTTTTTTTGCATCTGGTGCTTTTAGAGAATGTCACTTCTATTCACTGCAAAAGTTCACTTTCAAAACAATCCTTTTGGCAACAGAGAGCAAAATGTTATCAGAGGTAGAGGATTACTGTGTCATATTACAAATGCTCCCTTCTATTAAGCTTTTTACTGTTGAGAACAAGAAATATTCACTAATTGTCAGGATAGATACAGAAACACATTTGATATACCCAGAAGAACTAACGAGTTAAGGCTGCTTCATAACCAGCCATGTGGAAAGCCAATCCAAACTCCCTGCTTTGGATAAGCTTTTGAGAGCATTTCATTCCAGTTACTGCTAAGTCATTCCTTTCATCCAAGTTCATAGAATCATAGAAAATGCTGACTTGGAAGGGACCCCTCAGGATCACTGAGTCCAGAAGGCTGTGAGAGACAGTTTTCAAGGCTTTGCTGTGAAGCTCAAAAGGATTACATCTACTGGCTTCCCTTGATCAGCCAGGTGGGTTACCCTGTCACAGAAGAAAATCAAGTTTGACAAGCAGGACTTTCCCCTCATGAATCCATGTTGGCTGTGACTGATGACTGTGTTTTTCAATATGTATCAGAATAATGTTTTCCATGCTTTTACCAGGTACTAAAGTGATGCTGACAGGCCTGTAGTTTCCAGGGGCGTACTTCTTCCCCTTCTTGAAAGTCAGAACAACCACTTTCCAGTAGCTGAAATCTCTCTGAATTCCCAAGACAACTGAAAAACCTTCAGGAGAAGTTTTGTGATGGCATCAGCCAGCTCTTTGAGGATTCTTGGATGAATCCAATCAGGCCCTATAGATTTGTAGTCAAACTACAACTGGAGCAGCAGATCCTGCACAAGTTCAGGGTCAAGGGGGAATCGATCATTCTTGCAGTCATATAGTTGTGACACAGAATTTGCTCCTTTGATAACAAAGGAGCTTGATGGAGTTCTAGTGATTACAAGAAAATACTCTACACTGAATCTACTCTAGCCTCTTGCAGCATCATAACTGATGTTCATGGCATGACAGAATTGCTACAAATAATTATCAAAGCACCTTTAATAGCAAGCAGCAAAGCTCATCTAGGACTTTCATTTCTAAGCAGCTTTTTTAGCTGTGATTCTGTGTAAAAATATGCAGAGTATAGAATTTACTATAGATTTGCATAACAATATAGAGAAGGGACGAAATAAGGTTTCTACATTTTAGATAACCATCTTAGGCATTTTAAGCATTAATAGAACTAAACATAGTAAAATAAGGGTTACATAAATCATAGAGGGAACCAAGATGAAATTGATAATGTTTTTAAACATACTGAAGCTTTATCCTCTCTCTTTCAGTTTGTTTTCAGCCAATGACCCTATATTTTTCTACAAAGTTGCAGTGATTTTAAAGTATTTTCAGTGATTTTAGTTTGTTATAGTTACAACTACTATCAAATTATGTAGCAGCTTCAGAAGTATGTTCTCTTGAACAAAATATCAATAAGGTTTGGCCAGTTTCCCTCCATACAAAATTTGCAGCAATAATTTTATATATAATTTACATTTCTAGATTGAGAACTGTGCGGTTTTTTCTAGATAGAAAACTGTAGAAATGCATTTGGACTGTTGGGCTAGATTTTCTCTCCAACTGATATGTAAACTGATACCTAAAAGTGGTGAAAAATTTATCTACTTTCCTGGTCATGTTTTATTATGAGAATTTTAGGATCTTACTTTTGATACAGAACTTGGCTTTGCCTCTGGCTTTTTGATAAAAATCAAGTGGATATTTAGGAATTTCTTTTGTCTTCTGCAGTCCTGAACTCCCTAGAAGTGAGACTCATCTGAAACCATCCTGCCAGTTATGATCACAAAGATATCTCAGTTTGACAGTTTAACCTTTTGTAGGGCTTTTCATTTTTGCAGAGGTTTTCTTTCATCAGCCATCTCATCAGCATGATTGACTAAAGACATAGCTGAGAAACTACCAGGACTGCTACAAGACCAGATAGGTTTCCGTTAGCAGGGGTGGATCACGATACAGATCTTGAATGCTTTTGGTTATCAGTGGTTTCTCTGGAATGAGGTTTGTATTTCATGAATGTTTGTTTAAGGACTGCCAGAGAAGAATCTAGAGCAGTTGGAATATTTCTTTCAGTAGATGAAATCTAAGTAGATACATAAAAAGATAGATGTATATGTTCAGAGGAGCGTGGTTAGGTTATAAGCTCTAGCTTATAACCTAATAATCAAAATAATCAAAATAATCAAATATAAAAATAATAAAAAAATAATCAAAAGCTAGAGAATGGCAAGGTAATGCATCCTGTGCAACCCTTGGATTACACTGCAGTTTGTTTCCTTGGCCACATCCTCTTTTATTTTCTTTCCAGTAAATATCCTTTTCAGTGTGCAGACTGAACTGTGTTAGTTCTTGTGCTCCTGCTCCTTCCTCTGCTTTACCTTTCAAGCAGATGATCCAGGATGCACTTAACCTGCTAAAATCAAGTGCAGCCAACATGTGATATCTGATGCCGCTGCTAATCTGTTCTCCTTCCACATCTTGTTTGTTAGTCATTGTCCAAAGTATATCCCACACCCTGTATAATGCATGTGACTCAAGGTTTTCTCTAGATACAAAATTATTATTTTCCTCCTGGGCTTTCCTGTAGCCTGCTGCAGTCACCAAGTGATGCACAAACACCAATTAAGTTATTTTCAAAACATACCAGTGAGACAGCATACTATTATTATACCTAATTTACATGTGGAGGACTAAAGTATGAGGAACTGTGGTTCCACGTGTAAGCCATGAGCATCTTTAACTACACAAGCTGGGACCATTCTTGGAACAGAGATGACCTATTAACTAAATGAGGTAGGGTTACTGTTGAAAAACAGCTAGCATGTGATCATGTAATTAAAAACTAAGTCATCCCACAAGTGCCTGATAGGGTTAAAAGAGCCTTACTCAAGCAGAGGTAATTTTGATATTTCCTAATCTTTCAAGCTAAGTTTATGGTCCTTAATTACATATTTTAATCCAGCTAATATTTGAAAATTGTAGGATTAATACTCCACTAAATCAGAAAAAAGGAAATTTCATTAGATCTCATTATCCTGACTTTCATGTGAGTCATCAGGAGGTGTGAGTTCTTTGACCTCACAGTAGAGTCCTGCAATATCTGTCTGCCCCAGGCTGTGCTTCTGCAGAGGTCTAGACCCATCTTCTGCTACCTGAAATGAAATCTGAGAGGAAAACAACTGCAGTTTCTTTTCTAAATCAATGAGCACTCACAGCAGATATGTCATATGAAACACAACCTGAAGCAGTAGCATTATTTGGGGGGGCAGGATGGGTGTTTTGGTTGTTTGCTTGGTTTTTTGGAGGGGGTGTGTTTTGAGGTGTTTTTGTTGGGTGAGTTTCTAGACACTGTTTCATCAGCAGGTTTCATGCACATTTTTTAGCATTGGAGGCTTAGATAAGTTCATTTTGAGGAGAAAGGTATTGATTTACTCAGTCTCCCAAATAAGACTCTCAATGTTGAACTCGCACCTCTGCTGATCAGATACATTTCGAGTTGCTTCCAAGATTTCTTCTGACTTTGTTATATGTTGATAGTAAAATTTCATGAAAACATCTACTAATCCCTTTAGGCAAAAAAAAAAATCTCTATCTTTCATATTATCAGCTCCACTAGGCAGTCACTGTGTACTCAGTAGTATACTCCAGAACCCGGCATAAAAATAACACAATTGCAAGATCCTGCTATATTATATGCTAATTTATTTCTCAAGACAGGCATTTTACTCCTTGTCACTTCCACTGTTACCTTTAACAACTTCCATAATTTAATTGTAGGTTTGGTTTATCATTTGTACACATGGCTTGAGCGCAGTCTTTCCATATACAAGAATTTCTTTGTATTTTTATTTTGTCAAGAGACAATAAAAGNAAAAATATATATATATATCAGCATTGTCATGCAGTGTATCCATTTGTGCCATGTTAGTAATGTATCCTGTGTATCTATTTGTTACACAATGCAAGGCTGGCTTTTAAAAGGGGATGGGAAGGTCTCTAAAAGTGTTTAAGGGTTTAAGAAAATTTATGAATATTTACTACTATTATTTATATATTATTTTTCTGTGTGGAAAAATATCTTTTTCTTAGAGTTCTTTTACCTCTTTTGGCTGAGAAAAAACAGGAAAATCTGCCAGCAGCTGGAGCTGTAGGTTTGTGCAGTAGCTTATACATTAGAAGCCCTGGAAATTCTTGTGTATTTTACTATAAAATGACTTTCTTGAAACTATGACCTTACATATTAAAAAAAAGGAGTTGAGTAATACATAAGTAAAAATCTCAAAAGGATTAGTTTAGAAAGGTCAGCTCAGAGGAATTTTCCCCTTGAATTTGCTTTGCATGCAGTCACTGACTGCACTCCTCCATAGCAATATTAGTCCTCTGAGTATAGAGCCCTCAAGGGTTTATCAAGACTGCTCTCCCTCTAGTGCTGATGGAAACACATTCACTCTCAGGACATGCGAGGGAAACACGTCTGATGGCACACCAGAGGCAACATTTCATTGTGTCAAACTCCTTTTCCCAAAGAATAGTGACTTCCTTCCAGTTCTTGGGAACCACCTCTTACACAAGTACTACATGGCTTGATACCTTTCAGTGCTCCCCAGCCCTGCTGAAGCCTGTGGGAACTGAAGTGCATTTTTCTTCTGAGGGTGATCAAAGCCTGGCCCAGGGGACACCTATCCTGATGGTCGTTGCTAACACTGAGACAGGAGTAATCTCTATGAAATGTGGAGGTGCAGACAATGCACCCTTTCAGACACAGATCAGGAATGTTTTCCTTCATGTACAATCTGCCAGCTCTCAGCTCCTCAAGGCTGTCCTCAGTCTCTAGCCCAGCAAAACTCTTGAGATCAGTATCTAAAGTAATGTGTGTGAATATTCATACTCAAATAACATTGAAATGGGTAGTATTACTGTATTATTAAGATTTATTCTCTCCTCTATCCTTTCATAGCTAAATTCTCCTCCACTTGCCTGAGACCCACAGAATAAGTTTGGAAAGCCCATAGGAGCTTTCCCAGGCTGAGAATTCTCAGGAATATTCATCTGTATTTCTAGCCTTATCTGCCCTGTAAACATTTTTACAACTAAAACATTTTTTACTTTATTCTCAAGAGGAAAAAAGGGGTAAATGGCAAGGTAAGGTTTTCCACCTTTTTTGTTAGGTTTTCCTTATTTTTTAAAAATCCATTCATTTTCTACAACTGTTATATTCTATTTTTACCAGAATATCCTACTGACTTTTTTAGTATAAACTGACTAATTTCAGCTACAGGCTTCTCAATGTCATGAGCCTATTTAATACTATTTTGATTTTAGTATGTCAGTATAAATCAACAGCAAACTGGATTTTAGCTGTTATAGCATCTTCATTGTTACCTTAGGCAATTATTTACCATATTCTCAGATGTATTTATTTTTTAAAGCAAATATTTTTTTGCTTTGTCTCTAGGATGTTCCTAGAGCTTGTTGATTAAACTACAAGTTACAAAGTTTGACTTCAAGCCCTTGGGGCGCTCTGATCCCACAGTGAGCAGAGCTTTCCAAAATAAGCTTGCTAACGTCAGAACCTCTTGTTGCTAAGAGAAGAAGCTAGTGTAGCCTGGTAAAAGCACGTTGTTTCAACAAATCCATTTGAACTGGCAGCTAATCTGTCCAAAGACAATGGAAGTTTTAAGCAATGCATACCAAATTGTTACATCAGCCTGTTTTACTGGGGCAAGAAAATATTAGAAGACTATTGAGGAAAATAGCAGTGGGGAAAAAAACCCTCATATTTTCTACTTACAGAGGTTGGAGAATGTGTATGTGTTCTATCAGTCAGAAAAGTAATGGAGGTGAGAATGACCTACCCCAGGCTAATAATGTACAGTACATGCAAGTTTTCAAAAGAATTTCCAATTAAACTTCTTTTTATTACCTCAATAACCAAAGGCTCCAGCACCACATGGTATATTACTTTTGAGAATTAAATATTCATTTAGAATAGAGTTATGTAATCACATTCCAGCTAGGAGGAATGCTACACAATACTGACCCTCTTCTAGGAGCAGCATGTAAATTCATCCATACTTCACAATATATACAATTTACATTCATCTGGTGGGCCACCTAGATGAATCTCTGCACTGTGGTCCTTTATTTCTCTTCAGCTGCTAATCTATTAAAATGAAACACCCTACAGTCTTGCATTCTGACCTTCTTAAAGACACATGCAAACACACAGACATGCCTGAAGATGAAATTAGAGTAAAATACAAGAGAATCCTTAGCCTTCAATGATTCAAAAAATGACACGTTATACTGGCTACATGGATAGGAATTAAAAACTTGTGATTTTTTTGAATGTTCAAAAATTTTACAAATAAATGGTAGCTAACATATGTTTATCTAATGGCAGTGGAATAAACTTGATTGATCCCTACTGTGTCAACAGACAAAGCAGAACTGAGGCTCCACAGAATGACAATATCCAGTGACTTTCAGCATGAGAAATTTACCTTAGCAGAAAAACCGCATTTGTATGTTTGATTTACTTATCGTGTGTTTTATAGAAACAACTTCCATATCTGAGACACTGGCTTGATTTCTCTGTGTAAAACTATTGTATCTCAAAAATACTGAAATTTCAAAAGCACAAGAACAGCAATTCTGCTGGTTTGTGCATCCTTCTTTTGCATTTTTTTTTATTTCAATTTCTTGCATTTTAATTCCTTTTCAATCACAGTAAGATGAAATGTCATCTTTTAATAACCAATTTGCATAGCCATTAGGGATGCACATACATTTATACATTTATACCAAAATAATTCTGTTTTAAATCCCTAAAGTAAGAAGAATATATCTGCACTCAAAAGAGATAAAGAATTTTCCAGTTTTAGAAAATATGTCTTGATTCAAAATCTCATATTTTAGCGTTCTTTTTATTGGCTTAGGGGAGCTGTGAATCTTCTCTTATGGAACACATAAAACTGAGACTGCCTTCAGGAATATTAGTTCAGGGCAGCTCTGCCTTGATTAGATATGTTCTGAGGAAAAATAACATCAACTGTTATGAGGAAAAATAACATCAAAACACGCACAAACTATTGCTTTTATCATTCAGCCATCGCTGGAAGGCAAAATTAGTTTTTCATGACCCCTAACTACTTTCCCTGGGAGTGTGCAGGAAAACTTGGGATTTTTCAGGGGTCTTTGCATTAGATGCAATTAATATTAAAGCAGAGCTTCTCTGGGCCTCATTCATGTTCCCCCTTACTATGTGGTTCTCCTGATTTTAAGACTGAGCACCAAACCCTGCCTTGATTTTCTCAGAGTTATAAATAGCATTAGATCTGCAAGGTCTTGTAGTGGAAAAACTCTATGTTAGCATAGCTTACTGTTATCCACCCTGATGAACTGCAAAATAATTGTCCCTTAAATATGAGTTTAACTCAACCACGATCTTTTGAGATCACTCACGACATATATCTGAATGAGTCTCTAACAATAGATAGATTTAAAAGAAAAAGAATTTGCAGGGTTTTATTTAAATTTTTATATACAAGACCTTGAAACTGAAATAAACAGTTGCAGAATCACAAGGCAAAGATTTAATGTCCCTCTAATTAGGAACACAAACAGACCTCTTAATTTACCTGAAGGAGGAAAGGGTATTCAATCGTGTGAGCATTAATCTGGGCCCCAGGAGACTGCAGTTCATCTTACAGCTTTTCCAGGTATCAGTGAGACATATATACCCAGATTCTTGAAATATTTCATTGTCTTATAATGCAACGTAGTTTAATATTAGTCAAACGCCATTACCAATGAAATAAATATAAGGCTATGAAAAAAACAAGGATGTTTGATATTTCAGAATGTTCCATAACCCTAAACCTAGTCCTAACTTTAATCCTAATCCTAACTCTAACCCTAAACCTAACCATGAAGGTAACCCAAACCCTAACCCTAAATCTATCAACAACCCGAAACCTAACCCTAACCCCAACCCCAACCCAAATCCTAACTCAAATGCTAACCCTAACGCTAACCCTAATCCTAACCCTAACCCTAACCCCAAACCCTAACCCTAACCCAATGCTAACCCTAACCCTAACCCGAACCCAAAACCTAATCCAAACCCTAACCCTAACCGTAACTGCTTAGCAGGGTGTGTTTGTGCCTTCAGTGGTACATCACTGGTATACCAGTTAAATTCTGTGCTGTTTACTGATTTTTTTTAAGAAAGGACTGTGCAACTGATCTTTGTGGAATAGAATAGTCATGGGTCATTCACTTTAATAGCAAATTAAGATTTAGGATTAAGAAAATATACAAGCAATTTAAGAGCAAAGATATATCAATGAAAGCACAGAGTATTTGAGAGCAGAGCGTTCAGCACTGAAAAATCCTTTAAAAAATTGAAAATCCTGTTGAAAGGTGTAAATATGTAATAAAAGTTAACTTCCATATATTTATATGCAAAATCAACAGACATCTGCAAAGCAGAGATGATGTTGCATATTTGCAACTAAACAATAATCCAATATTTGTCCCACAGCATGCTTCTTCTAAAAACATTCCTGTGGATTAGCATTAAAGGACTTCTGTCAATGAAGTACAGTTATTAAAAGCCATATGACATAAATATGTCTAATGATTCAATTTAAAATATTTTTGTTAATATTAAATAAAAA
>VWYI01031253.1:0-16337 GCA_013399455.1 Anthoscopus minutus | reverse complement strand
GCCACCGGAGGGTGTAAAGCACCCCGATATTGCACAGTAGGTTAAAAGGACACATGTGAAAATGCCATCTATAGGGATTCTTATTATAAAAGAGAGCACTGTTTGGATGCACTGCACTAAAAGACTGCAGTGCAACCCTATACCACTGGATACTTACTAGTTCACTGCAGGTGATGTCAAAAACTGCACTAAGTCCTATGCACCTATGCGGGGGGTGATGACAAATTCACCCATGGAAAAGGTGTGACAAGGTAATTGTAGGAATGTCAAGACGACAGGGAAGGGATGCTGACCTGAGGTCAGGTTCACATGAGCTGGGCTCCAGGTACAAGCCAAACACATGCTTGAACACTTCCTTCAGGAAACTAAAGATCTTCAACTTTCATCATTATTGCCCAATAATCTATTCTTTTTATTACACATACCTTCCAGCTAATGGTGCGCAAAAGCATGGCTTCTCACACTGAACAGGAGAGTTTAAATCTGTTTAATAGCCTTTAGAACTTTATGATAGGTATTAACTCAGGAAGTACTTACAAAGTTTTAAATTTTTACAAAGTCAGGTACAACCAAGGCAAAATAAACAAAAAAAAATTGACGAGTCAGTATATTTGTTGTTGGTTTTTCTTCATCTTTTATTCACAACTAATTGAATGTTTTAAAAGGCAGCTATAGAATCTGAAGCCCTACAATCCCAGGCTATTGTGCTAGCAATGCTTTAGGGTTATGGACTTTGAGGTCAGAAGGACACAGTAGTTTTACTGCAAGAGTTTAAGCAACTACCACCGTTTCAATATGTGGAAGAGAATAAGTGCAGTATGAAAAGTATTTATATATAATGAAATTTCTTACTGGAAAATCCCAAATAGCCTGCTACTGGTGCAGATATATAAGTATGATATAGTTAAAGCTAGATAATTCAAAATCAAACTATGTTTTGGGGAGAGAAGTTCACTGTATGCAAGTGGAAGATAAAAACACACAGTGACTGAAAAAAAATTAAGAAGTACATCTTTTCTCTTCTTTGGATAGCACATCTTGGTTAACCATAAATAAAGCAAATGGGAGGGATGATTGTTATCTCTTAAGAGCCAAGATAACGTTCTAAAGTATTATGGCTCCATTTCTAGCTCTGCTATAAATTTCCATTCCTGCTGGAGGATGCATAGTTTAGTGCTTCCATTTCAACTCAATGAAACTCCAGAGTTTGTGCACTTCTGCCTAGCTTAGGTTTCTACAAAATGAAAACAAGTTACAAATATATTAAATATGTTACTGAATTACAAACTGTTTCTCAGAGACCTTTCCTACCTCTCTGGGCCTTTTAAGGGCTTAATGAATGAGGATACATGAACACCCTCAACCCATCCAACTGTTCATACATATGTAACCGAATAAAAATTTTCTTAGAGAAAAAGGAAGCATTTAATATGTCTGCAAGACAGAGAAAAATTGCTGTTTCAAATTTTGAAAGCTGTAGCTGTTAAAAAAACAGAAGTGAAAACATTTTAGGACCTACTAAATAGAAGATATAGACACAGGTGTGGGATCAACTGTCATTTGTTTGAATCAGATTTCTTTTATTCAGAGAAGAAAAAAAGGTCCTACAAATTCTGGAAACCTGCTTAGGCTGCACCAATGTACAATTATGAAAGAAAATAAGCATTTCAGTGAGATTCTCCATTTTCCTGTATTTTCTTAGGTACATACTTGGATTATCAGTATTAAGACAACAACCATAGCAGCCTGGAAAACTCTGCACTTCAAATACACCTAAGGTAATGATCAGGGTCACTGGATCTAAGTCTTTGTTGGAAGACTTCTGTCTAAAAACCACATTTTTGTATTTGCTTTTCGTCTAACTTGATGTTTGTAAAATGTTTAATTTTCACAAGTCACTTAAAACAATGCGAAATCTCTAGAACTACTCATGTTTTTGATCTGAGACATTTTAATACATTTAATAAAGCAATGCAATGTGGCTGGCAAATCATGTCCAGAAATTTAAGAACAAGATTGAACTAATTTGGCTTTAATGTATCACTAGATGAATCACAACCAGTGCAAACTAATAAGTAAAACTGATGGTGACAGAATTTCACCAAATGTAGATGGAGCACAGCCTACTCCACTAGCAGCTAGATGAGTGTTAAAGATTCACCAGGCTTAAACGAATAGTCATTAAATGAAGAAGCCATTAATTAAACCTGAAAATGATGCAGTATGTGGGAAGATTTTTAAGTGCTAGACAGATTAAAAGAAAAAGTGGGCCTATATTAATAAGAATTATCAAACTGAGAATTAAAAAATGCTGCTTAGCACCTCTAAGGGAGATAAGCTAAACTTTATGTATATAAAAGGCATTAGATTAATGTTTCTATATAAATGTACAATAGCACTAACAATGCACTGGAAGATAAAAGACTGAAGATAGAACCAACATCTACCCCACCCCTTTCCTAAATATTAACAACTACAAGATCTGCAACAGCAATTCCAAAAACTTCAAAGTAAATTGAAGCTCTCTAGCAGATTGCTCCTTTGTAGTTTGGAATATGTTGACAAACTTCCCTACAAAATTTAGTTCTATTTCACAGGGTGCCTGAAGGACAAAATATATAAAAACATTGGCTGCCCTCCTCTAACTTCACCTCTAAAAGACTCAGACAGACTGACTTTTGATTATCAGTCCCTTGGGGGGAATCTCAGGACACGTAGGGTATCGTCAAACACAAATGGTGGGGAGCAGTAATTTGGACCTCAAATTTCTGTCTTCACCAAAAACTTGTAATGTTATCATCAGCTAATGAAGCTTTATGAAAATCCTGCTGCTGCTTATGCTGTGCAACTGATAAGATTGCAGTAGCATTTTTTTCTGAAGATAAAGTGAATCATTCTGATATATGGACAGGCTCTCTATAAATATCCATACAATCTACAGATCTAATATAAACAACCATGAATCAAAATTGCTGTCTTTTCATATGGGAAATCAGTTAAGCATTTGGCTTTGTCCTTTATGGAATACAAGGTACTGGATCCAAGTGAATGAATTACTGTAGCACAGAAAAGAATGCTAAGTTGAAGTTTTTTGTTTATAGTGGGGCTCTCATTGTACCTTTTTTTTAGTGTGTGTCTTAAAGTGAAGTAAAGATTTCCCTCCTTTTATGTTAATATTGCTGTCTCTTTTATGACCTAACTCTGATTTTATAGTGTTTTTATACATAAACATTACTATGCTGTGATTCAGAAATAGCATCCATAGCTTCAGCAATCCCTCACAGTGCCTTACATAAAGTTGCATATTTTATCTAATCTTCCTTGCCATTGATGCCCACCCACAAGACACATTACTCATATCCAAAGATTATAGCATTGTTATGCTGATGATACCTTGATTTATTTCTCTATTAAACATTAATGATGCAGTATCCTGGCATAAATTCAGAGTGAATTTTCAGATGTACAAACTTGAAGATAGTGATGGAATATATCAGTTTTTCTGCAAAATAAATTCTATACTGTTAACCACTACTATTTTACCTCATATCTTCCAAATAATTAACCAAGAAACCACATTTACGTCTGCATTTTCAGCCAGTCCTGGTTACACTGTAAATCAGATGAAAATACTTTACAGGAATTAGTACTTCTGTAAAGATTATACAGAAATGACTTCTGTATCACTTACTGTTGCACGTAAGTTGAAGCTTACTCTCCTATTGGCATATTTTCTCATATTCTTTCACAACAGAATGAGATTTTTAAAAGACGCTGACATGTTTGCAACGTTTCTTTTTAAAAACAGAAACCTGGGGTTTTTTAATAGGAAAATACTTTTTTTTTGTAATTCATTTAAAAATGAAACCTCCAACTTGATCAGGCACCCCAAGGACAAGTTAGTACTTCTCAATCCTCAACTGCTGAGGAGAGACAGAAGCCATATAAAACAGCTCAAGCTGGTCTTGGACATACCCATGTTATCTATCATTCTGCACATTTCCCACAGTTTTGCAACTTGCAGGCTGGCTTTCACAAAGAAGCTCATGTTCTCCACCATGGGATCCGTATCATACTGGAAAAACAGAGATCCTTAAAAAAGCAACAGAAAACTATAAGGATGATTGAAAAAAGAAATAGCAGATTACTGCCTCCCACAGCATTTTACATTTTCTTCATCCCTAACAATTTTGTTGCAGAGGTGAATTTCAGAGTCACCACTTGTTTGAATGAAACAGTTTGATAGACAATATTTCAAGCAAATGGTACCATTCTCATTAAACTAGCTGTTATATTAAGACATGTACAACTACAAAAGATTTTTAAAATACAGCGCTATAAATAACTTTGTTTGTCCTAATAGACCATATTTTCCTTGGGACCAAATCCTCTACAGTTCTTTATACAATGTCTTCTTGAAAGAATATGGGCAGTAAGACATCAGTGCAGGCATTAGGGTTTAGAATGCTTGCATTTTACTGAAGTAATGTTATTCATAGAGTAGCCAAGGAACATGAGTTGGCTGTGTTTGGACACACCAAACAAATTCTTCTGCACTTCAAGAGGAATAAAAGAAACCCAAAACAGCACTACAGAATGGCTTGCAAAATTGGACTTGGTCTGAAGTCCTTACAAAGTAACCCAGAGACATGTCTACCTGCAATTAGAAAGTATTTCATTAACACGCCAATTTATTTTGCTGTTATACTACTGAAAGAAAATAGCAATCCCTACATCCAATCAATACAAAGAGCAGAATATAAAACTTCAAGTCAGTTGACTGATAATCCATAACAAAGGACAGTAGGATTCGCTGATTACAAGAAAATTCTCAATTTTTGAATTGTATTTAACTTTTTCATCTGAAGTGTGATAATTTAGAAGTTCAACTTTGCTGTGGAATAGAAGGCTAGAGCAGCCCACAAAGAAAATGAGACACATCAAGAATGATGGATTTGGGAACATCACAAGGCTCATGGGATAGGCTGCTCTCCAGCTGGGCTATATTTTGTAATTCATTAATCAAAAGAGCATTGACACAGTAGAAGCTAATCCCATCATGGCATGGCAAAGCAGAACAAGGCTCCATGTCACACTCCCGTACACCTTCAATAAAGTAGCACCACACACACCATCAGAGAATCCTTCACATGTGACTTAACTGTGATTTGTGCTAAATCAAGGGACAGGTGTCACAGGTATCATGGGAGCTTTTGGGGGAAGTGTGCAAAAGTTATTTCTGCACGTGCACTTACAGAAGACAAATTTGCAGGGATGTTTTGTTTGTTTTGCAATGAAAAACCTTATTTAGTAATCAGAAGTTTAAAAATTAAGCATCCAAACCCACATAGGCAATAGTCTTCACCAGACTAAGTTCTATTTTTAGAAACCTGTCATTTTTTCTGTAATAACAGATGAATTATGTCTTAGAAATCAGTATAAATCTCAGCATCATAGTGGATGTATTTTCAGATGAAAATCCTCCAAATTTATTAAAAATGTATTTTACCTCAGAGGCAGTAAGTAACCAATCATATTGCAAAATATCCAAATTGTAGCCCCTCTCCCCCTGAAAAACAAATAATAAACAGCAGAAAAATTACCAATCAAAAACTTCTTGGGTTAAAGAATGTGAGTCTCCGGTAAGTAGTTCAGTTCAAACAAGGAAAAAGAGAATAATCTTGATGCTTCCATTTCTGGATTGCTGAAACTTTATGATTCACTATGGATCTCACTGTGCTACTTTTCAAGTTAGGTAAAGACAGGAAAGAGTTTTAAAATTGCCTATTTGAACTGCTAATAACAACTGAATAAATTTTGCATCCTGAGCAATCATTTTTACTTTGAAATACTGACACAAAGCCACTACAGTTTGTTACCTCTACTAAACTGGTAGGATTGCAGTAAGGCAAATATAAATATATTATGCAAATATCAACCAAAAAAAGCTAGTACTTTTTCATAATAAAGAGCAATTTTGAATATTCAGAGAAATCAAAGCACTTCAATAAATGGCAAGTTAGGAAACCAAGGCAGAGAAAGGAAAAACGACCAAAACAGGTTTTCTGACAATTAAATTCAAGAGCCTCACTGCAAAAAGGTAAATCAAAAATTCCAGAACAATCCTCAAAACACTTAGTGACATTACAATCACATACATAACGTAAGATAGCAATGGAGCAAAAATACCAATATTAAATCATCGATTCATCACTCCTTTCAGAGGTCTAAAAGATATTCAAGCATTTTATCTTCAACAAACAATATCATAATTATGGTTCTAGGTAATTACCATAATTACCTAGAACTACTACTGTATTTTTTCAAATGCTATGATTTGGTTTGAGTGGTGAGTGTGTAGAACATATAATTTTTAAGTACAGCATGCTTTAGTCACAGCACCTACAACCCAGGCATGAACTATTTCTGTTATGATAGACTAATATGGACTTGTGTAACATTACAAGATGAAGTGAAATGTCCTCAAACTTCAACTGCAGCATCCTATGAATATCAGAATCTCTCATTCTGATATTTTATCTTTTTAAAATAATACTGTACATGTTTATTTGGGTTTTTGTTCTTTGCCCGGTGTTGTGCAAATGTTGGGTTTTTCAGTGTCATGTGTAAGTGTTCCCGTTTCTCAGAAAAAAATCATCATGTCACCATCCCATACGTTCAGCAGCTGCCCATAAGAGATGACATCACCAAGAAGCACCTGTGTGTGCTTCCACTGACACTCACAGCCTACAGACAATAGGGGAAGCTGAGTGCCAGCTTGTCTCACTAAGTTCTCCCTCTCACAACTACCATTTTCCCATAACAAACCTGCTGCTGTGGGTGCAACCTGCACTGAAAGGAAAGTCAGTGTGTTCTTACATGCCTCTACTCATTATGCCAGCTCTGAAGAAAAGGATGCTGCAGGACAAGCTGGTGCAGATGGAGCCCTCTGACCATGCACACTGACTTGCATGGTGGCTTCATGATTACCAAATCCAATGCTACACAGAAAGC
The DNA here is from genome assembly GCA_013399455.1 of Anthoscopus minutus. Taxonomy (NCBI): domain Eukaryota; kingdom Metazoa; phylum Chordata; class Aves; order Passeriformes; family Paridae; genus Anthoscopus; species Anthoscopus minutus. Next base: position 9,323 of record VWYI01031253.1, on the reverse strand, counting down.
TGAAACCACTCCAGTTAGCACCTTGCTGTTGGAGTACCATAAGTAGTGTAGAATTACATTATTAGTGATTGCCCTTCCTTCCTTCCTCCCTCCCTCCCTCCAGCCTAGAAGAAAAATATTCATCTTGTCCCAGAAGATCTAGCAACAGTTGACTGAACAGCTGTCAAAAAAATAAAGAAATCAACATTTGGAGCTAATATACTATGTAAATGTCTTCTCACTACTGTACTCCAGGGGTTGCAGGATGCTAGATTAAGGATAGAGCACAAAAATACTTCAGCTGAATTTGGGGAATATATTTAAGGATGGGTGCTTCTGCATTATGATAATTTGTCTAGATGAAATATTGATGAACAGATATTTATCTCTCACTAGCCTTACATTAACAGCATTGAGTTTTTCTAGTAAACATAAAACTACATCTTTCAGGCTTCCCTGTCAATAGCTTCAAGGTTTCAGCACAATGGTGCATATGGTAACTGAACTACTTTTAATGACCCAATTGAGAACACAGCTAACAAAATTAGTATTTTCACTTCCATTTATTCAAAAAAGCAAGTCCCTCAACGTAATGCATTATGTGGAAGTTTGAGATTGATTACTCACGATTTAAAGCATTTATGAAGAATGGCAAGAATCTACACCCCAGGCACAAGCCTGAGCGTGCCCATACTCTTGCTATGGCTTGAACTCCAGCTAAGTCCACCCCATTTAAACTGTACACTGATTTCCACTTATGCCTGTGAATTCTCAAGCCAGAGTCATGACTTCTCTGACCCCACACTGAAAAACCTGTTGGATCAAAAGAGTATCAGGTTAACTTTTAGTTCAATTCTTTACACCAGTGAGATATTACTCTTCCAGAGCACAAGAATTCAAAGTTGGGACTCCATAGTCTTATCCTGCAGCCCTAAAAATTCTAACCCAGGCAGCATCACACATTCCTCTAGTGGTGAGCTCTCCAAGACAAGGGGCTACCCAAACACCTGAAAATCACTGTCCAGTCTGGGGGGGAAAAAAACGAAAAGGCCATGCTCTCTTGTCCCTAGGCTCTCTGCTTACATGAATACCTTAAGGGCTACACCAGCCAGATGTACCCTGCAGAAATAGCATTGTTGGGCCTCCTGCTATTCCTCACACCCCAAGGAGCCAGGGCAGGAGCTCAGGCAGCGGCACCAAAACCCGACAGAGAAGTGAATGTCGTCCTGGATTGGCTCTCAAGGTTGTCAGGGGAGTGCAAATTCAGTGACAAATTGTCAATAAGAGGTTAAGCTGGAGTGAATTACATCTTCAGGGAAGTGTTAGTCTTCCCCTATAATCATCTACTCTTCCCAGTTTCATGATATTGCTCTTCAAACTGAGGCAGATAGTAGAAAGCTGCTCACTTTTGAAGTAAAGATGTAAATTTGTAAGAGGAGTGAATAACTCAGCATGACTGAAAGGGGCAGCAGAAGTCAGATGTCCACCCTGTGATGGAAATGAATCCCAGGGGGATCATTCTCAGGTAACCTCAGATCTGCATTACTGAAGGCTGCCTTTGCTAATATTTTTTCCTTCCCAGGTTCCTATTAATAAAGAATTATTGACATTTTCCTCTTTCCTACTTAGCTTTAACTGTCTCAACTTCTCTATTGTTTATATGCAACACTAAAGCTGCAAAAGAACTGATACACAAACAGTTCTTGCAGAAACTCTAAGCTTAGAGATCTATGTCAGTCTCTAGTATGGTTTTCCTTAGCTATCCAGGTTCCAGCAATTTTTCTGAACAAGAGATGGTTTCTTGTCTTCTGCTCATCTCCTTCTAGATACTTTGGACTTCCACAAATTATTAATTTCCAGTCTTAAAATGCAGCCCCAAAACACAGCAGCAATCTCAGGAAACTTTACCAGCACCCAGGTGACAAAAAGGATTATTTTGGGCATCTTGGGGCTAAATTTCTGATCCATTTCTGTGTATATAGATATATACCAAATGTAGCACCCCCTCCCTGCAGGTAACTGGTGTTGCCACTGTAATCACTCGGCTTTCTTAAGGCATTGAAAAAGATGAAATGTTTAAACATGACATTTAAGAAATTACGACAGTGTAAGTGAATTCCTAAACGAGGACACGTGTGGAGACTGAAACTTGCTTTAGCAGTGATTACTTCTAGCTCTTGCAAGTCCCTGGCAAACATTATTACATAAATTACCATTGGATCACAACTTGTGGTCAGCTCTTGAAGTTCAATAGTGACATTATTTTAAGAACAAAACCACATAATTGATGCAGTTTAAGGTTTAAAAATAATTGCAAAACAGGGACCTACTCTAAATTATCTAAACTGAATCCCAGTGAAGGGAATGTTGTTCTATTTATATTACAAGGTGTTTTGATTTTGAAGACTTTTTTGTCCAAAAAAATCTTTAAACAGACAAAAGTAGACAAATTTTGGAGTAATAACTGTCAGAACTCAAAGATCAGATTTGTACTTGTGAATAAAATCTGTCTCTTTTAAAGCTGAAACTTTGAGGAAATTACACATGTAATGTGAGATAGGCAAATGTACAGAAAAATGCTAAAATTTCAGTCACACAGCACTGTCACAACATGCGAATATTGTGAATATGTATTAAACTGCTTTTTGTAGACCTGGAGAATTAATAGGAGGTTAAGAGCAAAGAGCTTGATTTCAGAACTTAAAAGAAGGGAAGCAACAGCCTGTAGAAGGTTAAAGAGATACAACTAGCAATGAAAACTTGTATAAAGAGGATTCAGTTAAGTTTTCTGAAGTAAATGAAGATATTTGATTAAAACATTTGAGAGAACCTTGTCTTCCTACTTTGGTCCTAATAATGCTTCATTATTGAATACAGAATCTTGGTCTTTTTCTGGCCAAAAAAACACCCTATCATTAATCACAATTTTTAAAAATAAGGTGCATTAAAAAGTGTGTTTATATCTCAACAGTCACAGATGGATCAAGCAGTACTAAGAAATCAGACCTTCAAATATCAGGTAAGCCCCAGGAAGTAAAAGAGCTTTTGTTGTTCTCCACTCAATTTTTTTTTTCTGCCCAATCTGTTTGATGTGCCAAGAATCCTCCTTCAATGGAAACATGTCAAGCTTTCCTTGGAGACTTTTTTTAGCAATTAATAAACAAAACAAAAGCATATGCACATAATGAGTTATGGTATTCATGAAAAAACCCACAAAACTGTTCTTTAAAACTGATGTCCAATTTTGACTCAAATGAATCAGTAAGGCCCACTATAACCTGAAAAAAAAAGATAATAAAGTTGGTAATTTTTAATATACTACCAAATGTAATTAAAAGCCTAAAAGGTGAAATTCACAGACTGATTGACAGAAGGAAAAGTGGTCCAAGTGAAAAATGACACTGGATAGTCCAACTAAAGGTATCACTAGCTTATTTGAATAATCTCTAAGTCAAGCTTAGGTATTTCAGTGAGTTTTTATAAATGTAACTTGTCATCAGTCTGTATTGCAGCTTTCCACATACTGAATACAGATAATTTACCTACGATCACACCACTGAATTATGTGACCAGGGGTAAAAAATAGGTTACATCACTGACCTGCATTAAGTCTCACATTATGAAGTGTTAAAACTGGCAGCAATGTCAAGACCTGCTCTGGAATCCTCCATTTATTTAACTTAGAAACTCACACAAATAGTGTAGAAAATACAACCACCAAAATAATAAAATATCTGAGATCAAATGCATTTAAAGTCCATACCAATCACTTCAGGTTTATTTATTTATACTATAGGTGGCATATACAATAACCAAAACAAGTATTTCACTAAAGCAGCATTTAATCACCAATTACTGCTACTATGAATTTATGAGATGGCTGAAGTGTATTTTTCAGCTACTGAGAGTAAATATTTATAAAAAACATTTTTGACTCATGATAGGCAACTTAAAAAAGTTTAAATTCTTCGAAAGCAGGGAATGGATTTAAACACAAGATAATGATTGGGTTTCAGCCATAGGTTTTTTAGAAAGAGGTAGTTTATAAAAGACCAGCTGCAAAAATAAGATCTGCTAGCTTTTATTTTTAGCGTATCATAGTTGGAAATTAATACTTTGCTTTAACTACCACATTGTACAAATTACCCATTTCATCACAAAGTGTATATGTAATTTTTAATCTGCCTCTGGAGACAAAATCAAAAATAAAGGCCTTTGAGAAATTTTCCTTCAGAATTTTTAATTGCCCAGATCTCAGAACCTTATATTTAAAAATGGACAAAAAGAGTTCATATTAAAAAAAAAAATCTAAGATATTTATTCTTACCAAGATATTTATTATCACAAGAAATTGGTTATATTGCATATGGACCCATGCATTTTTAGCATGCTGTGATCAAGTTTATTACTACGTAAGGGTTTACCTTTCTAAGAATAAAATTTATCAGTATAGTAAAAGGATAAAAGTTCAGATTTTCTCTCCTTTTTAAGTATAGGAAAATTCAATTAAATCTACAGTAACTGTTAAATAAAATACCACTATTTTAATTCAACAAAAGATGAACCTAGGTAAAAAATCAGGAGTGAAATNATGAACCTAGGTAAAAAATCAGGAGTGAAATGTTTATTATTTTTCTCTGTTAACAGAGCACTAAGATGAGTAATTAGAAAAAAACTGCTTGCAAATGTAAATACAATGAAGCAGCCATTAATTAGCACATGCAAATGTAAGTTCAGAAAATTGCTTATTATCTACAATGTTCAAAATGTTAAGTTCTACTTGTACAAATTTAGAGATTATATTCTGTCTAATTAGGTGTAAATTTTAAGGATATGCATTAATTATAATTTGTCTTTGCAAATAGGATTAATTAGTGTTTGCAATAAGCATATGCAAGTGAAGACTAACCATGAATCACACTTGCTCAAGTAACAGACTAAATGAAGTCAGCATCGCTTCATTTTTTAAAAAAATATTTTTAAACAAGAAGACCTACATACTTCAGTATAATTTCAGAAACTTTTATAGCAAAAACACACAAAAGGCATGTGATCATGCCCACACAAAAGGCAGTTCAAAGCACATTCCTTATGATGGAACAGATTTCCCTGGTGGAGTGCTCTCATTTTGCACAGACCAAGATCCCAGGGTTCAGTGTGACAGCTGAGGAAAGGTGACAGAATATTCACTTCTCCGTGCCTCAGAAGCGACAGAGAGCTGAATAGCCACACTGTGACCCTCCAGGTAAGGCACAGTCTCATCACAAAATGAGGTCTGACCAGAACCTTCAGTCAGGCACAAAAGTCATACAAAGCCAGAGCAAGGCATAAATTTTAAATACTTTTTGAATTTGGAGAGCTAAACAATGGAAACAACAAGCAATTTCTGTCCCTCATTTCTTACAATCTGGAAATAGCTTTTACTTCCATCTTTGCATATGCATTCACAGGAACTGCACAAAAAAAAAAATCATACTATTCTGTTTATGCTTGCACAAATAAATGAACAGCATATTCAATTTTAGGTCCCATTAGGAAAAAAGGAAAAAAAGGATGGCTCCCATCTCCGCCACCCTTCACAGCAGCCTTTTAAAGGCAAAGAGGCAAAGCAGATTTTTATTCTAGTAATGGTGAACACTGTTTCAGGCAAATACAGTGAAAAGTTCCTCTGTCTAGGACATGACAGTTTCATGCGTTCATACAAAGTGACACAGCAATTAATACTCATCAGTACAAGTCTGAAATTTTAGCACCTTTCATGCACCAAAGGTTCACAGTGGAAAACCTCAACTGTGCTAATTGAGAATACAATGATGGACAAAGGAAGTTGCACTAATGAAAAAGAGCTCTATCAAGGTTAAAAAAAAAAAAAGGCAACACCAAATCCCATTCTCCAGACTTACAAATAATTATTTCCTCTATAAACCTACCAGGTCCTCATATTTTTATAAAGAGTTGTGCCTGGGTCACTGACATTACAAAGATATTTAAAATTCTAACAGCTATCTTGATACAAAACCACAATCAACATTAAGGTTTTTGGAGGATGCCAACTACAGCTGGTTCTTAAAAACAACTTTGTTTTGGACTGATGTGCAACAAAATTCAGTATATAAAGGCATCTCCTTAGAAGTTCCAGGCAAGAATCCGTGTACTGGTCTGACCTAGTTAATCAAAAAAGATACTGTTCAAGACAAAAGTTTATATTTTGCTAAAAGAAGGCCCTAGATCTTAAATATAATTTAGAGCTACCTTAGAGCCCACTGGTGTATTACACTGCTAAAACTGTTCCTCTGAAACAAGAAAACTACATTAAGATGTTGAGTTATTAAAGTTAATATTTATTGTAGCAAGCAACTTTACCCTTCCTAAAATATGTTATTAAAAGAGACCCAAGAAAAAAGCCCTTTTGGATGTCTTTATATAAGCCTTAGAAATCCTTTGACACTTTATGCTGTGATTTGGATTTTGTTTCCATTTGGGGCTAGAGATGAAATTGTAGTCCATCTGTAGGTAGTATAATCATGAACAGTCACAGATTGCTTTGCCAACTTTGCCTGACCTCAGGCCTCTTAAATAATTTAGACAACAAAACCCAAGCATGGCTATTTGTCAACCTGTAAAAGCCTGAGTTGCTACTGGCCAATTCCTACCTTGGTAAATTGAAATTAAGAGGGTGTCAAACATCAGCACACTGCTGCTTATAATCATGTATCATTTGATCAACTACTCTGGAAAGGTTGCACTGACTTCAAAGCAGTTACAACGAGGAGGCAGCTTTTGAATATTATGGTATGTCTAGTGCCTGTGTGCCATTTTTTACATGGAAAACCAGCAATTATCTAATTGGTGATAAAATAAAGCAAACCAGAGACACATTCTGGTTCCCTTTTGGCCTTTTTCTAACCAATTCAGGAAATAGTTTGAATCTAAGGATGAGAATCTAAACTGCCTGGTGGATTAAATATTCTCTCTCCCAAAACTTGTCCTATCCCCACAGAGTTCAGCAAAATAATTTTAAAGGAACATTTTAAAAGAAACTCTATATGTAGGTTTTCTTGGTCATTTTAGGTCTGACTAAAGTTAAGCAAAATAATAGAAATTAGTAGGCAAGGAAGTAGAATAAACTCCTGCACTTCCAAGGGTCACTGCAATTCTATGACAGCTCTGCAGATATAAAACCCAGGCCTATCTGGCAGAGCTTCTTCCTCCTAGTGCAAGAACCAAAGCAACACTGATTTAGACACAGAAACATCTGTAGTAAAGATTATGATTAAAGGGCAGAGTCCATCATGTAGGTCCTCCAGTTGTCAGCTACAGCTGAAACTTGCCACGGATGTTGACTCTGCAGTCAGATATTGGCTTTAAAGACAAAGCAGGTGAAAATGACAACAAACAGTAGGAGAAAGTGTCAGAATATTTAAGTTTCCTCATAATTATTTCTGGAGTGCCTGTGCACCAGTCAAAGATTACTTGCATCAGTAATACCGATGTGCTAATCCAATATGCGTTCAGGAAATCCACGCCAGATGCAGTAACTGAACACTAACCAAGAGCTTGGAGAACTTTAGGGAAAATAAATAAATAAATATACATACATACATACATATATATATAAGGATTTTGTGACAATCTTTGATGTAACTTATAATATGGCCATACAACCTATTTTGCAATAACTGATAGGGATGCTGAGTAAGGCAAAAAAGCATTAGTAAAATTTACATAGTAACTGTTTCCAATTGGAAATTTTATTCTACAGATAAAAGTTTTCCTTCTTGCCTTCACTGGTACCTCCATATAAACTTGCATTTCAAGACTTAAAGTTATTGGTCCTACACTATCAATTTGACTCTAAAGAAAATAAAAAAAGGACATGTTTCAAGGCTGAGTAAGAATGAGAACTGCAGATGGGGAAGATGACTGTTCACAAATGAGCACACGAATAGCATGGAAACCAAAGAAAACAAAGAAAAAGTTTTGGAGGAAATGAAAAGAGATAGAGGGAGAAACAGAGTCTAGGGAATTAGAGAACTGCAATGGGTCAATGAGGCAAGCTTACAAGACTAGGAAGTGAAAGCACTGGAAGTTTCCAAAGAACATTTCAGAGAAAGATTGAAAAAAATATTAGGAAAAATTGAACACTTCATGAAATATAGAGTTTTCATCTTTGTTTCCCTCAACAATGCCTCCCATTGCACCTTCCAAAAGAAAAGTTTCCTGTAGGCAGCAGACCTTTTTCAGAAATAATGCATTTGTTAACCTGTGAGAACTGACCTAGACTTCAGTCTTGGGAGAGGTGTAAGAGGAAAAAAATGTCATGCACGGTGGGAGGTTTCCCCGCTATTTATTTGAAATATCAACATCAGCCCTTGCACACACATACACACACGGAGTGGAACAAATTTATGCAAATAAGGATTAGAGAAAAACATTTCACATTACTGTTGGAGTTATATTTAATGAATTTTAGCAAAAGAGGGGGAAAAATAAGGTTACTATGTGCAAATGAAACTCCAAACAAGTAAGAAAATGTGCAGAAGAGATTTTGAAAGACCCCTCCTAAAGCCTCAGGGTAGCTCAATAAAATGTTCTGGCATCCCAAATTGAACAAAGAAGCTGAGTCAGGCTGCTCACTTTTCCTTGTCCTTCAATCAAAACAGAGCCTCCTCTGGCTACAGGAATTGAGCTGTACACTGTAAATATTTCTATAATTTTCTCATTCTGATGGCTAGGAAAGTCTGAAGCAGCAGCAGGCTTCCTCTGGGCAAGAATGACCTAGACAACAGGACAGTTCTATAACCCAGCCTTTAAGAGAGCTCCTGCAAAAAGGAGGTGAAATCTTGCCATGCAAAATCTTGAGTGGGTATGATTTGCCAGGTACATTCAATGAGATTTTTATTTGGTCTTGCAATAAGCTTCTCAAATTAATACAAGAACAAGATGAATATTTTATGAACACATGACCCCAAACCTTTGAGCATGTTTTTTGATGCTCCTGGAGAAATACTGGTACTAATCACAGATTAATTAATTTTATTGTAAGTAAAGGAGCATATTATAATCGCTATTACAATCAAAGAGCAAGAGGAGCAACAGCTGGAACAGTGCTAGAACAGATATAAATTAAGCAGAAACGAGTGTCTTTGGAAGGAAAGCTGCCCAATGTTGTAAAGATATTAAATTTGCCTATCTTTATTATAACATGACGTAACCCATCCAGTCTTTTAAAGAGCTTCAAGAATTGAAGGAGTCTTGTGCAACAACAAAAACTGATGCCTGAAGATGTGAGATCTTTTCTGGTCCAGGCCAGCAATATGGACAGGGAGTATTTCACATTAGTC
>VWYI01031237.1:521-12593 GCA_013399455.1 Anthoscopus minutus | reverse complement strand
GATGTGGCACTCGGTGCCATGGTTCAGTTAAGGTGTTAGGGCATGGTGATGATGATTGTGAAGGTCTCTTCCAACCCAGTGATTCTGAGATTCCGTGATTATGTAATGATTCCCTGGTTTAACATGGTTCTTACTAACAAGTGAAATCAAAAACACTGACAAAAATGCATTTTCCTTACATTTCCTTAATTACATTAAATTAGAAAATCAAATCAATATAAATCACCATGCCTACTGGAGGTTTGTTGACAATGCAAAATTTTAACTTCTGGGTTTAGGCTTGAAGAGAATTTTTGAGCAAATATTTGTGTGAAGTCACTAAAATATCCCGATACGATGAAAATAACACACATACAGATTCCTTGTCCTTACTCAAAAATAAACATAATCCTCCTCAGCGCTTCAGTTCAGTCTTAAATGTTACAAGTACTGCTGAGCATGGACCTTCCACTCTCTACTAATCCTAAATGCCAGTTTTATACTGTGCTTGTTTTAAAAAAATATAATTATGATATAATACCTGTGTTTTCTTAACATAGCTGTCAAAGCACTGCTCTTCTTTGCAGTCAGGACACATTACTAAGACCATCTGAAAATGAGCTTGGTCTATGGGGAGGAACTACAACAGAAGGTAAGGGAAACAATGTAAGGAAGAATTAAGATTGTAAGAATGAAGCTTTGGGATGAGTAAGGAAGGTCTGTAAGAAAATCATAAAATAGGTGAAAAAGAAGAAAAATAATAGAAAAATAACAGCACTTCCTAAAGAAGGCGAACATAGAAAAATGGTTTTGGAGAAAACATAAAGAGAAATGGTGAAGAGACAAGTGCAAAAGACAAAGAAGGTGAAGATGGGATAAAAAAATTCCTCTGAGAGGAGTGTCGGTAGAGAGGAAGAAATAAAAAATGGCTTTATATGAGACACTTTTCCTTATTTGAGTAAATAAAGCTAGATAATGATTTTCATACCCAAGAAACCTTTTTTTCTGGTAAGCATTGTAGGCATTGTCTTTTAATTTGTTTCCTTAAAAACTGAGACTTGACTGAAAGCTTTATGTAAATGACATAGGCTTTTACATCAAGTTAGGTTGCCTGGTATTATAAATATACCTGACTGACTAAAAATAAAGTTTCAAAAATCAATTGTTACTTTAGATTTTCAATAAAACCAAATAACTGTTTTTAAAAGACAGTTAAAGCCACAATGAAAGTACCAGTAACAAACAGCACAGTAAGTTTAATTGACATACGTTTATTCAGAGCTCAATTAAATGGCAACAACTTTCAATTTTTTTTTAAATTTTTCCTTCCAAAAGTTATGGGTTATGCAGCCTATTACTCCATAGCTCACAGAAGAACTGGTACTTTCCAATATGTTTTCTATCACATTACAGAAGAAACTGCTGTTTGCTTTCTATCTTGGAAGGGAGGAAATATCTGCAAGGCAGAAGGAACTGCTCTCTAATCTATCAAAACTATCAATTTTCAACAAACACTATCAATTTTCTCTAAAATATAGATAGGCTAGATGGATAGTGAATGGATAAACGAGTACACTCAGCACCACAATAGGACTTCAGGAGCTGAATCTTTAACTTCTGCGCCCTTTTCAGACCACAATAGTTCTGCTTTCATTAAGAGAATACTAGTAATACTTGCCCATTTAGGTACTACTAGATATTGCTTAAGAAACCTACTTTTCTCAAAGAAAAGAAATGTAAAGCTTGAGGACTTTTAAGATTACATGGATGTAGGAGAACAGTGTATGTATAGTATAAATCTATTTTTGCCTCCTTTCCTTAAAATCATAAACATTCCAAAATGTCTGAAGAATCCATAATGTCTGTGTGTGGAGTAGGGGCAGAATTGGCAAATTTTCCAGCAGATGTGAAAAAAAGTATTGGTCTTTTGTTAGTCAGCGTTTCAGAGTATTATCCAGATTTTTGGCCTCTGTTTTGGTTCATATGTAACACTGTTGTGCCCCTGTGGGTGAGAAAATAGGAGACAAGAGTCTGGACTACAAATTCTCTGTGTAACTTGCAGCCTCCATAGGACCTTGAGTGTCTGTCACTGAGTCAGCAGGTAAGATACTTAAAATCACCAATAAATGCATTAAATGACTTAGTTTTTTGGACAATTTTAGCATGCTTTAGCCCAGCATTTAAGCATCTACAAGTTGCCTACAAGACACAGATTTTAATATGCTTTTCTAAGCACCTCGATGACGTGAATACTGTAAGGAGATGGTTGTGGAATCAGAGATCTCTCACCAAACAATGGGAAGGCAGTGCACACATGAAACCAAACACAGCTCAAACAGGGATGCAACTGCACACAGATGAATGCAGCGGACGTACATTGCATCTCCCATGGAGCAGTGCTCTCTTTGCTGAATGATGAAGAGCTCTGTCCTAGTGCATGGAGATAAGTCTGATACTGTTTGTTGTTACCTTTCACATGTAATTTAATGCTGACACACGTTTTTCTAAATATTAATTGGAAAAACACGTAGCCTGAGTGAATATAAAGAAATCAGATTTATCACATAGTATAGTACAAAGACTTCAACATAAGTGCAGCAGAGTTAACCAACTCTGATGATTTTTTTATATATCTGTAAGATTCCTTATAGCAAAATGAAGCCCCAGACTCTCTCCTTTGTGGAAAGGAAATCAGTTGAGAACCTGTTTCTAGTGTAAGCCTAGTGTACTAATTGTGAATCATTTTGAGAAGCTGCTCATTGACAGCTTCATGCTGGGAAGTCTAAATTACTCTGTCCCACTTTTCTCAGAGGGAGAGAATAATTTGTGTAGGTCTTTCTACAGCTTGAATCCCAGCCTCCACAAAACGAGATGTGCTAAGTAAGGCAACAGCATTTAGGAGCCTAATGAATGTGCATCTGCAAGTATGAAGACACACTTGTAAGCTGATGCTGGTAAGGAAGTGTACATTATTCAATGTATCCTCTTTGAAAAAAAATCAATAAAATTCATATACAGTATGCTCATTGTAAAACGACATGTGCTGCATTTAATACTCACTAACGTGACACTTAACAAACAGTCTTGAACTGAGATCTATTTGCATTTGATTTCTGTCACAGCTTGACAAAAAAGTCTTTTGCTTTCATCTGCTTTTTCTTTATAACACTTCTAACCAAAGATGCATAGGTGTACCTTGCAGGCAGAATGAAAAGCAAAGTGTCCTCTAAAGGTGTCTCAAATCCTTTTCACTACATGTGTATAATAAACCTCAATGTTCAATCACTTTCTCAGCCCAGCAGAAACAATGAAGAATATTTTTAAGAGCTATTGAATATTTGGTGAATTTTAAGTAAATATACATGGATAAGAGGGCAGGAGATACAGAATTGTCCTAGCCTTGAATGAGGGAATAGCCTTCTAGTAGAAGCTCACAGAACATTGCAAGGCATAAAAGGATCACACAACAAGAACAGAAGAAAACCTAAAAGACAAACACAGCCAGGTTGTACTAGGAGATTTCAGATATTCTGAACTCACCCTGTGACCAATCCCACACATCTCAAGCATAAAAGTAGGAAGTTTTCCCATATAGCAATGCTTTTTACAGACCTGAAGAAAATCCACAATACATTGTGTGAGGGCGAACATTTCTAATAGACTCTAACATGTCTATGGAAATAAGATCAAGGATTTGACCCTTAGGTTTTGTGATTAATACTTAGGTTATTAATGTTTCCATGATTCTGGTGACTTGGAAAAATGTGAAATGGTTAAAGCATGTTAATTTTTCTCATGCTAAGGTGCAGTTACAATAGATACATCACAGGACTCCAATTTATGTAGGAACTTTATTTTCACCTGCTTATTTCCAGAGATTCCATCGCTTCGGTTGAAGTGTGTGTCTTGATCCCTTTTCCTCTTTTACTGAGCAGGTGTCCTGCCATTTCCTTGGGATATGAACCTTTCAGGCGGTCTCTGATGACTCAGAATATGTACTGATCACACTTATTTCATCTCCAAGCACAGTTCAAGAATAGTTTAATTGAAACCTCAGTGAAAATACCAGTGAGAGGTAATCTGTGCCCTCCCCATGACGACATTGCTACTGCAGCAGTTGCTCAGAAAATGAAATCCTGACTTCCAGATATGGCTCGTTTTGACAGGGTTACCATTCAATAGCTCCTAACACCCAGGAACCCACTGCTTTCAGGCTAACAGTGCATTGACTGTGTGTCCAAAAACTGCCCTCTCTAGGCTGCAGTATCAGGACTGCACAAACCTTGAGTCCCTCTGGTTAGGCAGGTCACCATTTCCTCCTCCTTTTCCAAATATCTTTCCTTAAGACCTGGAAATATCATAGAAATTATTGACATAGCCCTGATTCAGATAGTAAATTCCAAAACAGAAATGGATTTCCAGAATAACTGGAAGGAGGCATAAAGGACATAATCAGAGAAAGAATAGCTGTGAGTTCAAATCCTTTGTGGCAGCTCTGGGAACTACCAATCTATGAATGAGGTTCCTTCATTGGCATGATTATATGTCAGTTATCAGAAAAAATGAGAGAGGGAGAAAGAGAAAAGGATTGGTCTTTTCTGTGTGGAAGAGGGGAGTCTCTGAGGGAATTTAATCACAGTACTTCCAGGATGGTTGCAAAGAGGACAAAGTATCTTTCTCTCTTCATGAGGAGCCACATGAAGCAGCCCAGGAGCAGTGGGTACAAATTGCACTGGTAAAGATTTCATCTTGACATAAGAAAGAAATATTTAAAGTAAGACCAGTCAGTTGCTGGAATAATCTTTCCAGGCATGTGGTAGAGTCCTCATCACTGCAAGTTTTCAAGATGGAATGACGCAGGTTGCTAGACAATGCCATCTAGTCTCCCTTTCCCTGAAATTTGGACCAGATTATTCTTGGAAATTGCCCAGGAACTAGGGTGTTCTGTGATTATATGATTGTTTATGTCTCCTGTGTTCACACTCTGAGGCATGTTCACTGGATTTAGTTATCTGGCTCCTGATTTGGGTCACACGTGATCGGAAATGTGATTTTCCATTTTAAATAGCATGGCAGTAGGCAGAAGATAGACTCCTTGAAGACAAGGAAAATGATGAAAAGTAAGGAATCTGGAAGGCCAGTTGCCATCTAGACTTACATTTTGGACTGAAAATTTGACCCTAAGTCGTCACTTGAATGAGCTTTTGTCTATTTGAGATAGAGACTGACCTTCAAACACCAGCCTTCTAGCCCTCCCATTAAAATCTTAAAAAGTGTATGGTTGGTACTTCTCAGTCCCAATTCCTAGTTTTGCCAGTGGAAATGTTTCCAGAATAGAGTCTACAGAGTCAGTCTGCTAATTTGAAGAGACAGAAAAGAGTACTCATTTTAACAGGAACCTGTTCCATTTCGTCACAGAAAATGGGACTCCATATGTACGTAACTGAATTATTAAATTGACAGATTATTTGCCTGAGGACATATTTATTTGGCCTAGAAAAAAAATCTGTGCATTGTGTTGCAGTAGATGAGTTCTGGCTAATATAAATACCTGCTAGAGATTCCCCAATCTTTTCTTTCACCTGGATTTTAATGTTTATTGCTCTAAACAGACACATGCTGTAGAGAGTCATGAAAACACTTGGAAGTCTTTTGCTGCCCATTTTATCCCATCAGAGTACAGGGCTCATGTTTGACATACCTCCTGGGCTCTGGTTCTACCACAAATTCATGAGTTTAAACATGTGACCATACTAGTTGGGGACTATGGGATTGGCCACAAACATTAGGCTGGGCACAGGTTTTAATTCATTGTGGAATTAAGCCCCCAGCTATCAGATGAATGATGCAAATTCTGCAGCTTTCTGAATCCACACATTTTACCTTGTAAACATTCATGTACAAAATCACTTCTTACAGCCAGTGTTAATTTCAAATTCTGATTATTGAAAGCAGAAAAAGGCCTCTGTAATTTATGTAATATTTATTTAAACCATTAAAAGAAAATTTGCTAAGAGCAAGAAGAGCTAACAGATATTAGTACTCAAGGGTTTTTAGCAGAAATGAAGCCTTCCTCATAATAGAGTTATGTAAGACGTTCAGAATTTGTAATTTACTGAGTTTCAGTTTTAAATTGTGCTGCTCTTTTTATGTACAGATGTAGCAATTTTCTGATCCCAGATGAAATGTGTTTTGGTTGTAAGGTTTCAGTGAAAAAACATTTGTCTGTTTCTTAATTAAATATAGGATTGCTCTTATTCCTTGAGTTTTCTCCATAGCAGGAATTTAATTTTCACCCAGCCTGTTTCTTGTCTTTATTTTCCTCAGTTTAGCTCTAGTTTTCAACAGCTATGTTAACATATTTTTATTAGTTTTATTTATTCAACTCCTTGCAAAAAAAAAGTGAAAGACGAAAGAATAAAAATATAAAGAGCATAGTGAAAAATTACTTTGTAGAAATTTTGTCTTAAATTTACTGGAGTGTTATGATTAGATTAATTTAGATAAAGTTACAAGTTTAGAACAACTTAATGATTTTTTAAAGGACTTAAACCAATTAGCATCCACAGAAAGTAATCTACCTGGGGGACCTGAACACATCTAGGTGTGCAGGTCTAGGTATATATATGGCATAAATATCACCTGCAAGTTCATATTGTGAAAACTTAGTAGCTTTCAGATGAGAGAATTGAATGCAGTCTGCTATCATTTTGCTATTTATCTTTCTAGATGCTTGTGGCCAAGCAAGGGAAGCTGCTATGTGCTATATGTTTGTACACATATGTGTGTGCAGCCACCCACCCACACAGCCTGGTGTATGCATGTACTTATGGGTGTGCAGACAGATAGATCCCAGTTCAGACTGGTGTGTGGATCCAAATCACCGTGCCGTGAGAGCTCTGCAGCTCCCCACTGCTGTTCATTCGGCAGGGTAACACTGAGGCATTCTCCCCTTCTCCTGCCCCTCCATGCCTTTGTTTCTGCAGCAGGGAGCCACTGTGGTCTCTAACATACCTCCCTGTTTGGGTCAGGGGTGCTTAGAGCCTGTGTGAAGCTGGGGCTGGATTTCAGATGTAGGCATTGGGATACAGAGGTTGTTGCATTTGGGCTGTTAAAGACAAAAGGGGAGGGTACATGGGCAAGCTTAGGATCAGAACTACTGCCACTGCTTAGCTTTAGTTTATGCCCTGTCTCTTAGTCCTAAGGATCAAGACCATAAAAAATCTGAAACCACTGTGTCTCAAGGAGATCCAAAGATCAGTGTCTAGCATGCTCTTATTCAGCAGTGCAGACATGCTCCTAAGTCTGCAAGCAGACAGGACAAGAGGAGCTCTGAGAGCCAGAAGTCATGGTAGTCACGAGAACCAGTGAGCCACAGGTGGGAACACACTGGGGTTGTCTTGGAAGTAGGTAAAACAAGATTCTAAGGGATTTGGGAAAGCTATATTCCCACAAAGAAAGGCTTATAGATTGAGGAAGTAGAAGGGCAGAGAATGTCAGGAACATGCTACTGGGTTCATGGCTTCAGGAGAGTAGTGAAGAGAAGGGGAAGAGAGAAAAATAAGAGCCTTGATTTCAGGAACATTTGAAGTAAAAGGAACTTGAGGATCAAATTTGACTACTCTCTATAGTAATAAATTTATTATTATTATTTATTAGCAATGAGAATTTCCAAAACGTGTCTGAAAGATTCTGCCAATGCAACCTAAGAATGGTTTCTAACAACAGGGTTGGTCATGTCAGTGTGGGGGATATCCAGTCTGAAGAGTGGACAGTGTGATAGGAAAAGAAGTTCAGTTGACATGCCAGCCAAGAAAGGAGTGCCAGAGTCTGGAGCAAGAGCTGTTATGGCCAGCCTCCTGCCCCATACATCTGTAATTATCCAGCTGCCTTGCAGCCCTAAAATACAAGCTGAAAGCTCTGCTTCCTGATGCAATTAATCTGATCCTTTTCTTTATCCATTTATCCTTCTTGTCAGAAGCAACCAAAATTACTGTAACTGCCAGCTCGAAATTGAATAGCAGAACTAACATCCTCTTCTCTGCTGATGAAGGCTGATATTAATAAAGAAGCTTGATTGATAAGATTAGAGAGTTCTATGGATACCTTTTTTTTTTGAAAATGGGTTTGATTTAAAAATTAGTTTGTTCTGATTCCATTGTTATGGAAATTATTTTGTAGATTGTTTCCTTTTCTTTTTCTCTTCTTTTAGTCAATACCTTTCTAGTGTTTGCTTGCAATATGGCTGAACTGTTTGGGGTTTCTGTACTTGAAATAGGAGACTTCAATGGTTTTAATTGTACAGTACTAAGTTCAGACAAAATTTTCTTTTGCCTGATGAAATCAAAAGAAGGAAAACCTATATAGGAAGATGATCTTTAAAATGTTTTTAGGGAGAGGTGCTATTTGAATAAATCCTTAAATCCATAAGAGTTTGAATGAAATCATAGTCCATTGGTCTCATCAGTCTTGGATGATTTTTGTAGGCTAATCCTCCATTTTGGTGCTCAAAACTAAAACCAAACTCCCAAATATTCTTGGAAAAATACATAATAGATCACTACAACCAGAGCACCCAATTAATAGTTCTGTTTTAAGTAAGAGACTGGACTAGATGCCTCTTCCTATCCACCTTATAATTTTCCTTGAGTCTAGAAGTTTATCTGTCTATATTACTCTTTTCTTTTAAATATGAAAACTGAGTAAGTCAAGTAGTGGCAACAAATGTGAAAAATGTGAAAGAAAACTGACAGCTGACCCCTGTGAAAGAGACCTGTTATTTTTTTGTCTGCCTCTCTCTTGGCTTTTGAGGATGGGGAAGGATAACTGACTCACATATGTCATTAAAAAGTCTTTATATGGAGAAAATATATTTGAAGTTAAAGGCTATAATACTGTGTACAGTATTAAGGTGGCTGCAAAATTAGACCGTATTTTGCAGGATAGGTTTTCCCTTTAAAACTTGGTCTGGGATACTTTCATATGTAATTTCAAAGAGGCAATTAGTATCAACAAAATGAATTAGTTCCAAAGCCAATAATTATTAAAATGTCCTATAGATATTTTTAGATATTATAGCCAGTGCACATATTTTCTATTAGGTTAGCAAAAGAAGTGCACAGGGATTTTTATTTTATTTATATACTTTTCTCTACCTATGTACATTATCTATATTCATATATGTATATTTCAGTTTTCACTGCAACTAAAGAGGGCCTTGGAATTTACCCTAAGGGTCCCACAGTCTAACTGTATCTAGGTAGGCACATGTGTTATAAAAGATCAGGATAACAACTAGCTCAAATAAAACATGAAATAACTCACAGAATGTAGGACCAAAGTGATAACTCACTGTTTTTGTTGAATTTCGTTCTAAGCTCATGCAGCCCATGAGCATCCTTAAGCAAAGACCCTCAGACACAAATTCATCATGCTGAAGTGTGAGGTGTCAAAGGCATATAGTCACCCTAGAGTTCATTTGTAGTCTATGCCAAAGGAATGATGCCTGCAGCTTGCCTCATCACCGCTTGAGGAGCCTGCCAATTACAGGGAGTAAAGAATGGTCATGGTCTTAATTTCAGTGCTTCATTTCAGGTTTCAGTAAATGGCCTCTTTAATATTCCATAAATCTACACAAAATCTGCAGGTATTTTCTATTCAAAACACAGAAGTTAAGGTTAATGAGGCTGCAGAATAGATGATATATTCTCATATATTTCTAAACACACTGTTCTGAGAAGCCAGTCGACTTGCACAAGGTTGTTTTAATTTTTACATCTTATACCTTACATAGCAAGCATTATCAAATGGTAGTAATGAAATTTGCCTCAGTATTTAATGTGACCCTTTCCCTCAATAAATTTTGTACATCATCATGAAAATAAGAAATGCAAAATTTCTGGAATAAGAAATAACACAGGACACCGAACTTGTGCTGTTAACCCAGGTGATTCTCACTTTACACCACCTTCTCTATATGCTAACAGAAACAATTTTTTCAGAAATTTATGCCTTCATACATGCCATGCTCAGTCTTACTTTCCTCTAAAATCCAAATCTTCTACTTTTTACATCACAGCTGGTTGCTGTGGGAATTGCTATGATGCCATGAATTAATTTAGGGTGAAAGACAGATAAATTCTTAAGAAGCAAGTACACTCTCATGCAACAGTAATATTGTCATGTCCCTAATGATAAAAATGATAGAAGAAAAACCAAAAGCTACATGACATCCAGACAAAGTGCTTTCAACTAGTTTCAAAGTTTTCCAGAATACATCAATTCCTTTTTAAGCAAATTGTTTCGTACAGAACTCTAATGGGAGCACTAGAAAATTCCCCTCTGCAGCCTACAAATAGATTAATCATGTAACTGAGTGCTTGAATCTGTGCACATTCTTACTCAACATTATCGGTCTCTATCAGTTTTCTGCAAGAAAAATCTCCATGAATGTGATTTTTACAGAAAAACCTATCCTGTAATTGGTCCTTACTTCCAAATTCTCTCTTTCCTGAACAATAATATTTTATGTATTTTCTTGGAAAAAAAAAATCTCTTGATAAATATAAAAACCTACAAACAGGTAAAAAAGGTGTTTGCTATGAAAGGTGTGTAAGAAGTTGAACACCCAGTTAGATTATTTGGACATTCCCCTGATATATTGACAACTTTGTATTAAAGACTTGCAACTCTGAGATAATTCAATTTATATGGAAAGTGATGGTGGTACTTTTGCATATAACTTATGTTCTCTTGTCATAGTGGTTTTTCCTGGTTTATGTACTTTGAATAAAAGTTATTACAATTTAAGAATACGCCTTAGGTCATCTACAGCCTTCCTCTTACAGTGATAAAATTAGTTCTCTGGAGGTAGAAAAACCAAAAGAGAGTACTCAGAATAAATGAGAATGAGCTGACAACCGGCCTGTCTTTGTACATTACAACCATTGGGAACTTAAGGCTTCCACACACATGTGGAAATTAGAAGTTGACCCATGACAGGTAAAGACGTGCCATGGTGGAGATTGCAGCTCTTGCTGCTCTTCACTGTCCCATCTCCTTTTCTCTGACTCCCAGACAGAATAAAAAATAGCAACCACAAAGAGGGAAGATTTTGAGCATTTCTTTAACAGCATGATACCACTCATGGTAACACTTCTGCATTTTTCACAACTTTCCCAGGGGGTAATAACCGTTTTCTAGATGTTTCTAGTTGGGAGGTAGGACATAGCATAACAAATTGAGCTCAGTAGATATAGGGTACTTCCTGTCTAAGCAGTGGTTATGAAGGCAGGAAGGGGATTGCAATCACAATTTTGCACTTGGATATCTGCCTATGTCCACATCTAGGTCTAGATGCTTTAAAAACTCTTGATATTAGGAGGAAATTTGGCATCGGTTGAAATTACTGACATTATTTTAACCAGCTGAAACTGAGGAATGGTAGCACCCTTCAAGTGTTGTGGATGGGGTCGAAAAAGAGGCTTTACACATTATAATCCTATATGCTAACTGGCACAAGTGAGTTTTATTCTGACTGTGAACTCTAAGAAGGACTGGAATAAAGAATACAATAATGGTGAAAAAGTTACGTGAGAATCATCAAATAATATAATGATTGTTTTAAGCTTTCAGGTTTACAGTGGTTTGCATTGCGTATAAAATCAGGGTAAAATAAACCAATCTGGTACACACCATCTAGTCTTTCTGTAAAAAATAGGGGATTATTTCTGAAATTATTAGGCTAAAAATGCTGTATAACCTCAGGAGAAGGTTTCATTGACAGTGCTTAGTATTATCAAATGAAGCTTTGTCAGTTGCAGAAGTTACACAATTTATTTCTTTCAAATTATGTGAACTACGTGAGGAACAACTTGTTTTAAAAAATGCACTGAGCTGATTTGCATCTGCAGGGTAGATGTCTTCCTCATTTTTTACTAGTCAATTCTTTGATAATAGCTGAGGCAATCAGGAACTCTTTTACCTATCTGGTTCATGTTGTCATTTGTTACCCCTCCTTCACATGTACCGAATCCATATATTGATTCCTAAGCTACTGGAGGTGATTGAGCTTATATATTTTTGCCACAATAA
>VWYI01031217.1:0-12065 GCA_013399455.1 Anthoscopus minutus | reverse complement strand
GACATTAAATATCTTTGTGTGAGTTTGTATGTGTGTGTGCTTACACCTCACAACAGTAGGGAATTCATATTGCTTGTGGATAAGAGAATCCCCAGTTTGTCAGTACTTGACAGGTGTTTGTCACTTTTCAATTTAAAAATTTCTTCATAAATTTTTAAACAAATTAGTTGAAACAAGTGGTGTATAAATGAAAAATAATTATTTTGCAACCTCTTGGTGTACTTGTGAAGATTATTCTCAGCTTTGTGGCATCCTCAAACAATGCAGAAAAACACAAACTCCTATGAAGATCTCCCAGAGAAGGAACAAAGAAGGTTAGACCCATCAGGATGATGCTTTAGTAAGGGCTTTTTAGTAATTCTAATTTGCAGACTGGAAGAATGTTCTCTTACCATCCACATTTTTGTTAAGGCTCTAAATTTCATTTCTGGATAGCGCCACAATGTTCTTTTCACTTGTGTAATGTCCCAGTGATGCAGATTTACTCACTGTACCATACCATACTGGTTAGGGTAGGTGTTGTGCAAAGAGATGAGGACAAAAGAAGCGTTATTCTTCCTCTCTGCTCAGGAGAAAAGCCAGGCCCTGGCGGAGAACAGCACTTTTCTGTCTCCTGAAAAATCAATAGCAGTCTTGGAAATGGAGGCTGCACAACAGTTGAGTCTCAGTCCAAAGTCTAAAGAAAAATAAAACAATAACAAACGCTAGTNAAGAAAAATAAAACAATAACAAACTCTAGTTTTTCTCCCTGACATTTTTCTTTGACACAAAGAAATTACTCCCATTTATTGGAACTCTGTTGTTGACCTTGGAGTTGAACCCAGCTCCTGCACAGAAACCCCGTGGATTCCCCTTTTATGTACTTTCGGCCTGCACCTCTAATTCATGCTTTGACACTGATTATTCTTTACTGATATTCTGACTTTCCTTTTCTGATTTGTTTGGATTTCAATTGTAAGGTATTCCTCAAAAATGGCTTTTGCAGGCACTAAATTTGACCTGTTGTTCTGATTCTGACACATTCAAGCAATAAAGGGTTGTAGGAAGAGTGTTTTAAATTTCAGTACTTATCCTACCAATACCCCTAGGTGTTAGATGCAGAGGGAGTAACTACCTCTGTTTTATTTCAATTTTTGCACTTTGAGGGAGGAAAAAAAAGTCCCTGTTAAATTAGTGGCTGGGATGGCTGTTCCGTGCATTTTCTCTCCTCATGCTTTCTTCCCTCCCCCTTCATGCTTTCCCCTGTTTTCTTTTACTTTTTTCCCCCCCTGAAATCTGTTGTTTTCTTTTACTTTTAGAGATAACTATGGTAAATAAATACAGATTTAATCTTTAAATCCACTATCAAGACAAAATGTACAGTCCAGGTGAATGGGGGAAAGATAGACAAGAAAGGGAGTGGGAAATATAAAGAAAAGAAAAATCAGTCTGCCGATGAAATCTTTCATTTCCAAACAGAAATAATTACAGTGATGGTCAGTGGGGAGATTTAGGCAATTTATAGTGGTGGAGCAGCAAGTTCCTATCAACAATACTTGATATTCAGGGCAAGCTGCAGAACTACAAGTCCTGAAGCGTTGCCTATAATCTTTATTTCATTTTTAGATGTTATGCTGTAATAAAATGTAAAAAGGGAATACATAAAAAGTTATAGAGGTGGGAAAAAACATGGTTTGAAGTTGTATGGCATTTCTTGACAGGGCATGTTCCTAAGGATATGCAGAGAATAACAAATGCTATTTGAAATAAGTACAATAGAGATCTGAAACTAGATTGAAAACCCAAGTCAATTTTCCTGAGTGTCATTTGATTAGCTTTCTTATATAGAACTGAAGCTTAAACAATGCTGGGGATTCAGAGTGGAGAGGTGCTTGGGAACACAGTGAGAAATGGGTTACTCCTACCAATTTCATTTCTGTAGCTTTACAACATTATCATTGCACATTGTTTCAGTGTTTTTGCAATAATCCATAAATGAAGCAATGTCAGAGGGAATTTGATTGATAGCTGGGAAAACACAAAAACTGTGAAAGTTATTTCTTTGCTCTTTCTCTCTGTCTGTCACTGCCTTCTGGGCAAGAGAAGTTACCAGTAGCTGTATAAAATAGCTGGAGTCTATTGCCTGGCTGTGTGTATGGGAAAACGGTAACGAGTTTGTGGATATTGCTTGGGACAACAAAAGGTGACAAATATGCAAGTAACATATTTGACCTGTGGATTTCTTTGAGTGATTTATGTTGGTGGTGCTTTTTTTTTTTTTTTAATCCACCAGATACTGCTTGCTTTATATCTCTGAATTTAGCAAAAGATGTCTCGCTGTCTTGCAATGAAATTAACCTTGAACTTGGTTTTCACCTTTGGAGAATTCTAGGTTGAGAATGAGTGCAAGATACCATTTTGATTTGCATCTGAAACAAAGAGGTCCTTCAGAGATCAGATTTGAGCTTTGTATGTTTGTATACATATGTAAGGCTCTTCCAAAAGGAATGAGATATGCAAAAAATTCATATTGATACTGAAATATGTTGATTCTTCTATACCTTTTCCATTTCTTTATCTTTCTTGTTATTTTTTTTCAAATCCTCTTACTATGCTTCAAACTTAGATTAATTTAAAAAGGTAAGTTGTCAGGTACCCTTTTTCTTTTTTTTTCTTTTTTTTTTCTTCTCTCTCTTTTCTTTTTTTCTTTCTCTTTCTTTAATTTTCCAGCAAGGAAGTACTCTCAGAGCTTGCTTTATACGTAAGAATGAACATCCAGAGGCTCAATGGAGATAGAAATGGAGATGGTTCTAAGAGGGCCAGAGTGATTCCAGCTGTCCCTTAGAGATGCTGCACGTTGAATCCTGCCGAGGTGGTGTTGGAAGTTACAACTATCCTCAGAGCTTTAGGAAAAAATATAGCATTTATAGAGTTATTTTATATTAATAGCATTATTTCCCTCTATATTTTACCCTCTCAGTACTCTGTCAACCTTTCTGTCTCTCTACATAACCTCATAGTAATGGAGTGCAAACCAGACTCTGTTTGAAAGGTATTTGAATTCCCATGCAGTTCCCAAAATTCATACTCTGGAAGCAGTGCAATGTACTTTAATCATGATCCTGAGGGGTGACACAACATGCCTAAGTTGTAATAATTCCTCTTTGGGTTGATCCACTTCTGTTCTACCATTTGTATATATCATGGCCTCCTCTAATGCGTGTTAACAAAAATTGCAACTCATGGTGTGTGTTATGGCACATATTGTGTTTAAGAACTGAATGATGACAGACTTGGTGGGCTTCCACAGCAAATATTGCCCGTGGGGAAAAGTTGCTTCTGAGGCTGTGGTAAGTAGTCTCAAAATACTATTTGCTTTCCTTTTCTTCAGGATTTATTGCACTTTATCATGTATTATATATTTTATTCAAAGAAGTCTTTCCAGGGATAAGGACTTCAGTACATAACAACAGCTCCCTTGAGTGGGAGATTTCAGGGCGACCTGCCAGCTCTTCTTGCTGCAGATGTCAGGCCATCTGGCTGCCATCTCTGGGGCAGGACACATCAAGGGAGTTGGCTGGCACATCTCCCCAGCAGGAGTTACTTGGTAGGGGTAAAGAGGGGAGGGGAGAGTATGAGGATATGTGGAAAAAATATAGCAGACTACTGTCATGGGAAGCTTGTGAGTACAACTGGTTTTATGTGGATATTTATGCAAATAGATAGAAAGACAGGTGTACTGAGAGACATTACTTCCAGCAAAGACTGTTCAGGGTTAAAAATGAGCTTGGGTTACTTGGACAGGAAAGACATCTCCTTTTTGGTATTCAATATTTCTAATGCTTCCATTCCATCCTTTTTATTTATTTTTTCTTTCATATGACAATGCAGATAATGTGTGCAAGAAGAGTGTGTATATTCTGGTGGGTTTTTATGGACGTGTGTATCCCTGAGTAAGTTTGAATGGAAAACCATCTCTTGTCAAAAGAGGTACAGATCTTTCTCTGAGCTGGAACACTGGAAAATAATTAACTTAGATAATCTGAGCTAACCACACAAAGAGTTGTGGTCAATGGCTCATTGTCCATGTGAAGAGCAGTGATGAGTGGTGTCCCTCGGGTCAGTGCTGCAGCTGACACTGTTCTACATCTTTGTTGATGACAGGACACTGGGATCAAGGGTGCCTCAGTATGTTTATTGACAGCACTGAGTGGTGTGGTCAACACACTGGAGGGAAGGGATGGATCCAGAGATCCTTGCAAGAGGTCCTGGCTAGAAATGGGAGACCATGCAAACATCACAGAATTCAACACAGGAAAGTGCAAAGATCTAGACCTGGATTGCAGCAATCCCAGACACACTTATGGATTGGGTGGAGAAGTGATTGAGAAAAGCCCTGCAGAGATAAACTTGGTAAGTGGTGGCAGATGAAAAACAGCTTGAGCTGGCAGTGAGCACTCACAGCCCAGAAAGCCAAAAGTTTCCTGGATGCATCCAAAGGAGCATGGGCAGCAGCTCCCCATCTACTCTGCTCTTGTGAGATCTCATCTGAAGAATGGACTGCAGTTCTGGGGCTCTCAAGATAAGAACATGGAACGGCTGGAGCAAGTCTGTAAAAGGCCCCAAAGTTGATAGGAAAGAGCCTCTATGAAGACAGGCTGATAAAGATGGGACCGTCCTGGAGAAAAGAAGGTTAAGTGGAAAACTCATAGGAACCTTCCAGTGTCTGAAAGGGCTGCAGAGAAGACAGAGAGGGACTCTTAATCTGTAGTGTGTAAGACAAGGGGGAATGGTACAAACTGAAAGAGGGGAAATTTAGGGTAGATATTAGGAAGAAGCTCTTTACTGTGGATGTGGACACTGGAACAGATTGCCCAGAGATGCAGTGGATGAGCCCACCTTGCAAATGTTCAAGGCCAGTTTGGATGAGGTCTTGAGCAACCTGGAAGTGTCTCTCCCCATAGCAGGGGGCTTGGGACTAGATGATATTTTAATGTCCCTTTCCACCCTTAACATTCTATGCTTCTACAATCTTCTACCCAGATAGGTATAGCTTTAAACACGGGAATGGTGTAACATCAGGAATAAGACCTTTCTGGTATTTTTCTACAAGGATGAAACCTTCACTGTTGCTAAAAAGACCCAAAACCAAGGACTGCAGTGAGAACATGATTTTATAAATTAGGACATGGTCACCAGAAACTGAATCTTTGATGCTTGGAAGCTGACTAGAATTTGCTGAAAGAGCTTAAAAATACCCATCAAACAAAAATACCCCAACATAGACAACAACAAAAACCCCTCTGATTAGGAAGCAACAGGAATGTGACTTTAAATGGATAATTTGTCAGAAGACCCAAGCCAGCTTAAAGCAATGGTGAAATATTGACATTTCTGAATAATGGCTTACACAGCCCAGTTTGGGGCAGACAGGTCTAGAACAGGGCAAATGTGCATAGCACACATCTCAGAGTGAAAAAGGGTCAAATCAGTAGCTCTACATCAAGATTTAAGTCTTCTACTCAAAGGCTGAAATTTCAGTCTTGGTACTGGATACAGACGTTGCTCCCTAAGTAATCCTTCTGCAAGCAAATAGGTAACAGGAGGATGGAAGATCTACATTTTTAAGCTGTTTATTCAGAAATGAGCTACCTTAAGCTGATCTTTCAATATCAATTTTATCAGAAGTACTTAATTTTCCAGAGCTAGAAAAGCTGGTGCTACAAAGACACAACCTCAGTGTGTTCTTCCAGAACTGATGATCTTTGGGATACGCCCTTTGGTGATCAAGACAGGCTCATGACTTTTTCTGCCTTCCCTGTAAGCACTGGGAAGGGACAGATATCCCATTTCCCTCAGAGTCATCATTGCACTTAGGTGGGCAACAAGATTTAAGATCAGAATGTGACATAAGTTCTTTTTCCCATGGAGATCTCTCCTGCATGGAATAATCAAAGAAAACAGGAACAGAGCCCTGAAAGGGATCCCTGCAGTCACTGCCTTCTTACTGAGGCCAGTCCTTTGTTCTCACTGGCAGCTGCATAATTTCAGGCAAATTTGCTTCTCACCTGTATCTTTTATATACAATTTCTTAATGAGGTTAGTCAATCAAAGGATGCAATGAGATTTCATGCACCATGTGCTAGTCCAGAGGAGGAAAACAATACGTTCAGGTGCCGCAGAAGTAATGAACATGGCATCTAAATATAAAGACTGAAAAGTGAGAAATAAAACAGCCTTGCACTTTCTGCTAACAGAAACTAAAAGCATTCAGGCTTCAGGTATACACTTGAATGATTTTTTTTTCCTTTAAATGTTGCCCTTATGCAATCACTCAAGCAGGGTTTTGGGCAGGATTTTTCCCTCTTTTAATTTTTTAATGCCATTGAAAAGTATTTTGTTTTTGCTTTAATTCACATCCCTTCCTTGCTCTTCTTCCTTCTACTTCATCCCTTTTTTAAAAATTCTGCCCTTGTTTAAAATACAACAAACAAAAAATGATAGCTAGAATTAGTCAAGTGTGCTTTAAGACCATGAGGCACTATCAGCAAATGCAATCTGTCCTCTAAAGACCTAATATCCGTGGAGATGAAACAAAATGTTGTTTACTGAATCAACACTAACCACAGCACGGCCTGCATGGGGGAACCAGGCACACATTATTGCAGAGGCTAAAGAGTGTAAAACCACTGATCCTGCAGTTACAGGGTCATAAAATCCTGCTTTCTATGTGAAAAGCATTTAATAGTGGGCATCTTTAACACCTCCTCTCTGGGAGACACAAAATACAAGGGACCTTGAATAATTACTCAGTATAAAATATTGGGAGTAAACTTCTGTCAACAAAGCAGATGGTCCTCCCCCTTCCTCTGACACCCCCTGAATCCTCCAGTCTCGAACATACAAAGTGTGTTCTGACAATTTGACAGCTGATAAGGAAAAGACATTTACTATTAACTCTAAATAGGAACAAGGAGCACAAAATGAGAATAAGGCCCTTTGATGAACATAAGTGTGAGTTCCAGTCAGCTGATCCCAGTTGTGCTTTGTGAAACGGGACTGTTTTGTCTGTCCCTGTGTGTGCTATTTTTGATGGCAATAAATAGAGCTTAACTGAATAACATTTCAAATGGGTTGCAAGCTGCAGTTTTATTTGAGGTTGTGGTGGCTTTCAGTGCTGGGCAAAGGCATAAACCCTGTGCAATCTTCACATCTTATATGTTGAGTTTATACTTTCTGGATTTGTGTGTGGTACAAAAAATGGTTATCATTTGCCATTACTGTAATGAACCATTTGTGGTTGGAGATCTTACACAAAAGGAGAGAATTCTTCTTTCAGCATTTATAGACTGTGCAATTCATTTTGATTAGTTGATGGCAGGTTGAATTTATGATGTTGAATGTGAGAGACATATATCCCACACTGTCCCTACTACCTCAGAAAATACTATATATATATATACGTATATAAATTTTTAAAGTAAATTATTTTTGTGAATTTACTAAAATAATTTTGCATTTAAAAAGAGTTCACTCTTGATAGTCAAGGCTGCACTGGTGCAAATGCCAATAATAAGTGAATATCAGGTTTTCATATTAATCTCAGCTCATGCGAGATATGAAGCAGTTATAATCACCTACAATATTAAAGTTATATTCCAGAGTTATGGAGAAAATGCTTTTCTAACTATGCAAAATTAATTTCTAAAAATTCAGTCCCACTCACCTGCCCTAATTCTGTCATCAGATGAAACTGTCCTTCAAAAATGTAGTGAATAATCATAAGAAATAAAGATCCATTCTTTTCTTCCCTTATATCAGCTGGGAAAATATTTATTCTTCTTCATAAAATGGATTTATTCAGTCTACGTAGATTCCATCATTAAGACCCTGCTGTATTAGTGATTATAGTTACGTTTTTGTGGGCTGGTTAAGCTCAGCCTGTGGTTGTTAATGGTTTTAGGGTAGTGGATCACTGGCTCCAAGTTTCCATGTCAGTGCAAGATGATCACCTTTGCTGGTTCCAGTGAGAAAAGTATCACAGCATAAGGTAATCCTCTCAGAGTCAAATTGTCCGTACTTGATGAAAGGATGTGTGACCTGTTCTAGTTTTTTAGCATGTCTGTATCATTGGTAGGCCTCTCCCACCCAGAATGGGAAGTCTGGTGCACATATCTGAACAGCTGAGGGAGCTGAGGATGCTCATCCTGGAGTAAAAGAGGCTTATTTCTCTTTACAACTTTACAAGGAGGTTGTAGGCAGCTGGGTACTTCTCCAAGGTAACAAAGTGACAGAACAAGAGGAAACACATGCAAGTTCCACAGGTGGAGGCTTAGATTAGATATTTGGGAAAAGTTCTTCACTAGAAGGGTGGTCAGGCATACAAACAAGTGGTGGAATCACTATCTTAGAATTGTTCAAATATTTTGAACAAAGTAGTGAAGGTCGCACTTGGGAATGTGGTTTAGTAGTGAACACATTTTTTGTACAAGTTAACAGTTGGACTGTGATCTTAGAGACCTTTTTCACCTTCAATAATTCTAGGCATTCATGATTATGAAGTAATGAAGCCCTGCATTTTAGATGTCTTTTGTTTCAGACAGGAGTAAAAGACAGGAGTAAAAGACAGGAGTAAAAGACAGGAGTAAAAGGAAACTTCTGTGTGAATTTGAATGTGATAGGGCAGTTTTTAATTGCTGTGAGTTTTGAATCATTTGTGTTCTGACTCATATTTCAGATCCTGTATCTGCGGCTGCAGAATTTCTGCAGAATTAAAAAAAAAAAACAGAAAAGGTATTTTTCACTCTAATGGTAGTCAAATGTTGAGTCAGAAAAAACTATGAAACCAAGATACGCCTTTTTTTTTCTGAAGAATTACTCAAGTGTTGCAGGATGTAATGGAGAAACAGGTTTCATCCTTTGTATACAACAGCACAATAATGGAGCAGAAATAAGGCCAGGACCTCAACTCCACAAACTGTAATGTTGTTATACCAACGCACAAAAGCTGAGACTCTCTTCGCTGTTGACTGCACTGTATGTGCAATGATTTCAAGATTAGTCATTTTTAATAATCTGCATACATACAAAAGCACAGTACTACAGGGATAGCATTTTGTAATTATTCTCTGCATAATATAGCAATCCTGTCTGAATAATGTCAGATTGCAAATGGATGTAATCCTGTATGAAGAGTTTCTTCAGTTTTAATTTATGCTATGTTATATTGCAGAGGCTGTTGAAACAGAGGGCTCTGTCTTTGAATAGGGGCATATTTATGCTGCACTAACAAGTGCAAATGATTGGTGCAGGTACCTACATGTGAGAGAAGAACTTTGACACTGCTGCAGAAAGATGATGTGCACAAACCCACTGGTAACAGTATCACTTGGCTTAAATGTATATGTGGCTGTGTCTTGAGAAATGGCCTATTCTCCTTTTCTACTTAGGAAAATCAAGAACAGCACTGTGAAGTCAGTGGAGTTACAATTACACATGAAGCAATATACATTATTGACAGCTCTGTTTTTCAGTATTCAAAGCATTAGTGAGGAAATTTTTCAGAGCACTAAATAAAATATAAAAGAGTAACCACGAGATGGGAAACAGAGAATTGAAAGACTTTTAATTTGACATAGGAAGGGTTTTTTGCCACTGGATGTAATTATATTAACCCTTCACCCAAGCTTCAAATTTCAAGATGTAACTGTGAGGTATCATAACTGTACCTACTGGTAACTGTCTATAAGCAATCATAAACACAAGAAATTCGGAATAATTTAACTGTCTAAATCCCAAAGATACAGAACTCCAAAAGTGAAAGACAAATCAGTCAAACAAAAACAAATCTCAAAAAGAAAAGCAGGAAAAGAAAAATTAGCCTGAAGAGGATGGAAGGAAAGATGCAAGGATGGAAATGACCATTTAAACCACACATGAACAAGCCAGTGATTTCCAGGAAGACTTAATTTAGCACACAAGAATACAGACACACCAGTTCTGGACTCCTCAGTAGAGGAGCCTCCTGGTCCAACAGTTGGTGACAATGGATGGTTAAGG
Organism: Anthoscopus minutus; assembly: GCA_013399455.1. NCBI lineage: Eukaryota > Metazoa > Chordata > Aves > Passeriformes > Paridae > Anthoscopus > Anthoscopus minutus. The sequence continues at coordinate 2,027 of VWYI01031217.1, read as the reverse complement.
ATCTGGAGTATCTCCCTGATGAGGAAAGGCTGAGGGAGCTGGGGCTGTGCAGCTCCAGAGGAGCCCCAGCTGAGAGGGGACCCCATCCCTGCCTGTCCCTGTGTGCAGGGAGGGGCAGAGCAGGGCCCAGGCTCTGCTCCGGGGGCCCAGCAATGGCACCAGAGCCACGGGCAGGGACTGAGCCCAGGAAATTCCCCCTGGACATGAGGAAGAATTTCTGTCCTGGGCAGGGACTGAGCCCTGAACAGATTGTCCAGAGAGGCTCTGGATGACACAATCCTGTGCCCTGTGCTCTGGGATGGCCTTGCTGGAGCAGGGATGTAAGACCAGATCATCCACTGTGGTGTCTTTGAATCTGACCCATTCTGGTTTTTAGTGATTCTGTCATACTGAAGATAAGCATTGCTATTCTGAGAGGCAGTTACTGAACATCCAGTCTGTCACATTGTTTAAACAGAAACCACTCGTTAACCTTTTGATCTGACATCCCAAGACCCACAGGGTAAGACCCTAGAGTGATATCTACATATTAACTTTTGCACTGAGAGCAGGTGCTTTATTTAGTGACTCTGAAGATATTCAGCACAAAAGATTCACAAAAGATTCACTCTTAGCAACCTTGAAATAGGAGACATTTTTGGCCAGAAAGTGTCTCAGGGACAAAAGGCATGAATAACATCTTGAGGACAATGAAATATCCACTGTAAGATCCCTTAGACTTCCTTCTTCATGACGTTTCTATGTTTATGAAGGAGAATGCAAAGGGTTTTGTACTCTCATCTGTGTCACCTTACACAATCAGGTGAACCCCTTCTCAAAGTCCCTGGCTTGTTCCTCCAGCTCATTCTTGTGATGTTCTGCACAGCATGACCAGCATAAAGATGCACCAGGGTACTGTTTCTGTATATAAGCTGTCTTATTCCTTCCTAATGAAAAGTTTGATATAAACAAGGTATAAGGAAGACAAGTAAGATGATTTGTAGAAATTGCAGCAGTGCCTAAGATGGCAGTGGTCTCCACACACACATTTCTATGGTTACAGACTGATAAAAAAATGACTAAAATTCATCAAGTGCTTCTATAAATCTCTTTACTGAAACAGCAGTACAGGAGCCTCCCAGGAACTGTAACACTATAGATGAAAAAGCTTAATCTTTCCCCACACTAGCCTGCAGCTAGACCACCTCAGTAGGTGGTGCTGTGAGAGGAGTCGATTGGCATTCAGGTCTCTACAGGGGGAATAAGTAACACAAAAATTACCATCCTTCACTTCCCTGCCCCCACCAACAACTCAAAAGTAGTTTTTAGAGCTGCTAAAATGTTCAAAATAAGAAGAGTCTTATTTCTACCTCCTCTCCCAAGGATGAAATCCATAATGGAATTATTTAGTTCCCAGTACATATTTCAAGTTTTCACTGTGAAAGCAGTAAAGGAAATACAAGGAAAAGGGGGAAAAAATAAAAAAGAGAAAGAGTCACAAGGAACCACAGAATAATCTGAGTAAGAAGAGACCCAGAAGTATCATAGACTCCAGCTCTTAAGTGAATGGCCCATATGGGGATTGAACACACGTTCTTGATGTTATTGGCACCAAGACCCAACCAACTGAACTAAGGAAGAAAGAAGAAAAATCTTAGGGTAAAAAAAATAAAAAGAAAAACATAAAGCCATGAAGACATTTTAAAGAGAAAGCATTGCAGCAGAGAGTTTACAACAATCTGAAAATGCAGACAAAGGAAGGTACTTTAGCAGGTTAAACTGGTCTAATTTTTTCCACCACTTCAAGGAGAGAAAGAGTCATTTTGGATAGAAAACCGCAGCAGAGAAAAGAGGGTTAATACAGCAAATACACTAATTAGATACAGTAAAACACTTAACAAAGGATGGGGTTTTTTATATAATTGGAAATCACTGGAAATATCAGTTAGCTAGTTTTTTGTGGAAAAAACATAAGGATCTTCAATAAATACTGGTTTATATATACATATATACATACGTATTTATATGCATATATAAATAGAAATATA
>VWYI01031210.1:547-13418 GCA_013399455.1 Anthoscopus minutus | reverse complement strand
TATCTCACAACAGAAACTAAGTGGGCTAGAGAGTTTTAGCTAACTTTAAACCCACCACATTCTTTGGTGCATTGGCCGGGAAATTTCAAATTAGCAATTTTTTTAAACCACTACACGCAATTGGTGTTTCTGCCTGGTTTCAACTGAACCTGCCACAGGGTAGAAGGAAGACGATGCTCTTTAGAAGACTGCAGGACAATTGAATCTGAAGCCTCTAGTAAATGAATAGGAAATAATTACCTTCTTTGAGACTACTGCGACAGGACAGTGGAACTGCCTGCTTGGAAAAATCCTCCAGTCCTCAATGTTCCTTTTTTTGCCTTGGAAATTTTCCTGCCTTTCCTGTTCATTTTCTGGGCTAGCCCTTGGTTCCCTTTTCCCAGAATTTTATGGGAAATTTCTGTGTTCTTTGACTGGCACACAGCATTTTAAAAGTCCCAGATAACCTCAAAAGGTTTGAGAAAGAATTGTGAATAACTGTTTATAGGATAAAATATTGTTTGCCTTAACTTCTGAGTTTTACATCTTTTTGGTACGTCTAAGCAGAAAGCAATGTCAAATTCAGAATCAGAAATGTGTTTGCTGCAATAAAGTTTTGCCACAGTTTTGATAACATCACTTTCCAGCCTACATTTCATCAAACTGTTATTTCTGTAATCATTCTGTTGTTTAAGGATAGAAAGCCCTTGTGACTCTCTTGTGTGTTTGTTTATACCCATTTAAGAATGTTACTGCTCTTCTATACAGGCCTGCACAGACTTGTGACACTGACATAGCAATACAAAAATTCTGTCCACCACACACACACACACACACGTTTTTCACAAAAGGAAGCCGTCTCCACTTCCTTTCTTCCAAGTTCTAGCCTGCTTTGCATCACTGAGGAAGCAACATTCTGGCTTACATATGTGAGTGGTGCAAGTATATTTAAATCTGTGCATAAGTATATGCAATGCCTATAAAAGTCAGGTAGAAGCAGATGTACCTCCCTTTAGAAAGTGCACCTTTTAACAAGTATTGACTTTGGTGGGAATATTTGAAGGAAACATACCTTTCAATACTAGTGTATTTAATTAATATATAAAGAATTGCCTCATCAGATATTGCATCAGAACAGTACCATTACTTTCCTAAATGCAATTCTTATCTGACAGTTTAGTCATTATGTATAATTGTCACCTGTATGATCACAAAGATAACATAGAATACTATAGGTAATACAGGTTTGAGGATATTTTAGTAGAAAAGTTTTCAAACTCCCCTAAAAATGAGCCAACTCAGATAAAGATTTTTTGGTTCAGCCTCATTTCTACTTTATGGTTCCTATTTCTTTTTCTCTTTCCAAAAAGGGAAAAATTATTGAATTTTTTTCTGATTTGCCAAGTTGCTGACTACAGTGGAGAATATCACTTCTCTGAATAGCAGTCTAACATTTAAAAACAGCCTACAGGTGCACTTTGTCTACCATTTGGTGTGATGGAGCAAGACAATATCTTATTACATTGACTTCTGTGCCTTACTAAGAATTGAATATCAAGCTATTTCTTTCTTTTTCACATAAGTTTTTTCACATATTGTTTTTTGTGTGATGGCACATTGCAAATATTGTTAAGTAAACAAAGTGTTATTTGGTTTTTGCTGTAAGATATTCCAATAATAGAAAAAAACTCAACAAACTTCCATCGTGGCAAAATAATGAATAATTCTTTTCTTCATAGGATGAAAAGGTTGCTCTGAAAATGGTAACTCCATTAAAGGGCAGTACTTGCTCTTAGCTTGTAAGTACTGTAGCTTAAAATGTATCAAAGAAGCTAACGCAATTAGCTGACTCTAATTAGGGCTGATAGAAATGGTAGATTGAATTTGGCATAGTAAAGTATCTCATTCAGCTGGACAGTTTTTTAATACCTCCTTCTGTGGTCAGGACTTGTCTAATCAGGTATCTTCATGGGCTATGCTTCATATAATAGATGTCATGAACTTTCTTGTAGTGGTTCCCCTTATGAAATATGTTCAATTATGTGAAAAGCCAGGAATCAAAGAAATTAATCCTAAAATATCAATTTAAGGAGCTTTAAGTGCTGAAGAATCATACTTCTCTTTGGTTGCTTGGTTTGTAAAAGTGAAAGTGCTGAAAAGCTGCAACTGTCTCCAACTCCTCACTCATCAGTTTTGTCTTTTCAAAGACAATCTCAGCACTTCATAGTATTTCTTCCTGAGATCCGTCACTTATTTCTTCCCCTTTCAACTCATCACCCCTTGCAGCAAAAAAATGCAAAAATATCACCCCAGCACTTCCTCACCCCAACCCAGCTTCCCACAAGAATGGCAAATATGTTTAGCATTCTGCTTTTCTTTAGAGTTGCTTTGATTTGTATCACATCTCTTCTGATTCTAAGTGGAACCTTTTTGATACATCTCATTCAGCCACTCCTGACACTTTTGTTCCTCTTGTTTCCACTCAGTCCTTCCATGGTAAGAGTTTTGCTAGAGCTTCTGAACAGGTACGAACGACATCCTGCCTTGTTACATACTGTGATGGAAATAAGCTGGGGAAAATTTCTAATTCCAAACAGTTTTCCTGCAATTGGCCTCAATCCTATGGCTGAAGCTGTCAGAGTGAGGATACCTAGCTTCTATTTGTCTTTGATCACCAGCCACAGATTGCATTCCTGGAGAGGCTACCTTGTACCTGGAGAGGCTTTTACTTCCGTGACTACTGTACTGCCTGAAGCAAGTCGTTATATTCTATGTCCTGGGCTTCCAGCTCAAGTCAGAAAGGAAATGTAGAGTATGTGAACCGAAAAAACATGAGATAATGTGCAGTTCAGAATCATAAGATGCATTTCAGAATCATAAGGGCATGATAATTTTGCCCACTTTCATTAAAGCAATATTTGTTAAGGAACAGAGTTGACATACATGTACATAACTTTTGATGTAATGAGAGTGCAATTGCAGTCAAATATATTGCCTTTCTGTAAAGGAAATGGTAACTTGGACTTTTTAATTTGTGTCAAGACAACGTAGAAGCATATGAGACATCTTATGATACAGCCCCAGGATAATAATTACTAAATATGAAAATAATTGGCAAATCCTAAAAGAGCTCTTAGATAACTATATACATTAAAAACTATTAACAAGTAACAAAAATCACTTGCATTTCCTTCAATTAGGACCCCTTTTTTCCCCATACTGCCAAAAGTTCAGAACAGTTCCTGACATGCCTGGTCATTTCTGGATATAAAATAATTTAAAGTAGAACTAAGCCTTGACATTTGTATAAGTGTTTTTAGAAAAAAACCCAAAACCCTCTCTACAATATTGACTTCAGTAGAGAGAACGAGACTATTTAAAATTTTCTGTTTGCAAGCTGGATTATTCAGTGTGAATAAAACTGCCTCAAATTTCTCAGTTTAAGCTCTTAGCAGAAGCACAGATTCATATAGAACAAATAATCTGAAAAGTCATTTCAGCTTTGCCAAATATTCCTGAAAGTCAAAAATGTTTAATTAAAACACAATCTCATTAAAATATATTTTCTGTTCATCTTTCTGGTTGCTGGGTTCACTTTTATGAGTGGTAACTGAATTGAAAACCGTCAAAAAATAATAATAATAAATACTCTACACTTAGTAGAGTAGAGCACAACATAGCTTCTCAGTCTATACTCATGTGGATATGTTCTTAGATATGATCTGAAGCAGTATGTGTCTGAAAGGTTTTGGTTTTAGAGCAGCTATATGGTGTAAAGAAAAGTATTGGCACTGCTACAGGTCTTGACTTGGAGACTTAAAGTAATACTCCTGTACAGGAACCTCTTTCTCTCTCACCTTACCACATGCATGAAAGTGCTCCATCAATGAATTACACAGAAAAAGAATTCATTGATTGTTAACCCAGTCTGGAACCATATCAGCAGTGAGTTTTGAGTATCTAAGTCTTGAGGAGGCCACTTGCACCAGATGAGGAACCGGTCATCTGCACATCATTAAGGATAAACTGTTGCAAGGACAAAACCCAGAGAACTCAAAAGGCAAATTTTTTTCTGTTATCTGATTGGCATCTAGACATATTCACAAAGAACTGAAACATTTTATGTAATGGAAAGAAACAACTTTGTATATTAAAAAGCATTCTTTAATGTTTTCCTTAAAAGCCAAGTATATTTGGTATTTTCCATCTGCCTAAATTGGATTAGTTGAGCCAAAAGTTGTCAAAGTAGGTTGTGAGTGAGGAAAAACAGATGCTGAATTCTTTTCAGAGTAATAAATGCATGTTTTCCTGGTAAGCTCCTGTACACTGTTCAAAAAAAATTGCAAGTAATAAGACATTTGGATTACTAAAAGCTTCTCCCACACAAAACTGAGTGCCTGCCAGCCACTGCTCTATCTGTCTGCTCCTCACTGAAAAGAGAGTTTGCAACCCTTTACTGGGACAGCAGCAGCATGTTAGAAGGACTCAGGCATATGTCTGTCCTTTCCATCCTCGATATATCTAAGAAATTTGGGTTTTAGGCAATTGTTAAGATTCAGACAATAAATTAATATGATCCACTAAAGCCACCAAGCTGAGAGTATGATATGAGCCTCCATATCAAAGGTAAACCAAGGACATGGTGCAAGCCTTCAGAATCCTAAGAATGAGTGCATCTTCCTTGGAAGAGAGTGACGTCTGACAAAATGTTGTCTGCTGTTACTGCTGTCATCAGTAACATGGTAGTCCAGGTGTCAAGCACCATGGTGCAAGCAGGTGGAATGAGCCTGAGAGCACAGAGCATCATCCAAAAACTGCTCTGAGCATGCAGAGACATTGAACATTGCACAGAAAGTCAGCCCTGCAATTTCTAACACAGGGAATAGGCAGGTACAGTTAAGGTCTGTTTTCTTAGTCTGTTCTGCATCATTCTCATGACTCAAATCAGTTTAAAATCCAGGATGGAATTCTTCCAGCTAAAATATTTTCAATGGACACTAAATGAAGTGTTTTTTCATCCTAGTTTCCAGGGTTGCTTAATTTAGTTTTTTCTTCACTGAACTTTAAAATTTAAATGTAGACAACTTTTATTCTTCCCTTCCCTTTTGCTCTTTCTCTTCCACTTCTTCTTTTCTTCATTATGTTACCTCTAATAATTATCTTTCTGACTATTATTCCATCATTTTCTAAGAAGTTAGTTAGTGAGCTAAAATCCTTCTGATATAACTTTCGAACATTATGTTCAATAGGAAAACTGCCTGTCAAAACCCTGTCTTTTTATTGTCACTGTAGCACAGACCACTTTGACGACATATTTCAATCATATTCCCTATCAAGAATATACACACATTTCCTCCTGCTTCAACTGTCAACAAGATTTTTAAGTGGAACACACTGCATACTTAGAATACTTACACTAGCTCTATACTTACAATGTTTCTGCAAAAGAGTTAGAAAAGGACTTTATTCAAAAAACCTGTAAAATCAATGATGCTTGGAAACAGTTGTATAAAATGCATGCTACAAGATTTTGAGGCTTGCTTTTCTGAGCTTAGGCATATTGCCCACTGGATAAACTGCAGTTCCATTGTTTAACCATAAGCCTGCTTTTATTTATTTATTTTTGTAAGAATTTATGCCTTCTTTGGCAGAAGCAGCAAACATTTTCCAGGTATTATCCTGCCAAGGCAAACAATAAATTGCGCTTAAAGGAAAACCCATTACTGAGCTTCAATCATTTATTGCATAATGAATGTATATTTCAGATACAGTGTAGCGTTTATAAGGTTACTGAAAGTATAGCAATTAATAACACATAGGCGAAGGCAAACAGCAGTGCATTTGGTATTTACAAGTTACTATATACTATACAGTTACTATATATTATATAGGCTATTAAATACAGTATAAATATACTACCTTGTCCCACCCTCTCCCCCTCAAAGCCCCATACTCTTAGTATATCATTACTGAAAGCAACTAAATACATTTGTGATGAATCATTCATTAACAAAACACTTAATTTACTATATAAAGAAAAGGAAGTGTCTTTTTCTGATAAAGATAATAGTAAAAATTAATCTGGCACATCATAAAGGTCAGATTACACATCTCAAGTGATCTTTTTTGGTTGCAGTTATGATCACATTCTTCCTCCAAGCTGGGAAATGTCTGTTTATATTTCATATGCATTCACTGAATGGGAGTAGCCAGATCTGTTCTGCTATAACTTTCAAGTTCTGCAATTAGGTAAGATTGGAAATTCTCCTATCCTCTATTTCCTTTTTAATAATCTACATGTTTTGGGCTCATGAATGCGGTTTGTGATTCTGTATGAGAAAATTGGCATAAATAATATTTAAATTAATCAAAATAATTATTGCATTGAGTAAGAGTGTAAAAAGTCTGATTTTGCCAGTATGAAAGAGGTATGCATGGATCAAATACTTTTAACAAAGATTATGTATGAAACATATTGAATACCTATGAATCCACTGAGACTTTCTACACATTTAAGAAACTGCGATTATAGAAATTGAATACCGAGACCATTTTTTTTAAAATGTACAAATAAAATTTGATGCCTGATTACAAAAGCAGAGTGCAATGATTGACAGCTTGTCACCAAGAAAGTTAAGTTCAGAACAAAGTTTTACACAACATAAAAAAACATTGCAGCTGCTGGGGCAAAGCCTACCTGAGGGGTCAGGCAAAGGAGACCTTGACAAAATTTGCCCATTTCTAACTGGTTAGATCATTGAAATATGAGCTGAAAAACAAAGAAGTGACAGAAAAAATTGTCACATAACCAATGCAAGCTTCACAGTTGTGTAAGACATCTGGAATAGGTGAACAGCAATGCCAAAAACCCTGGAGAGATCTACTAACTGGCCTCAGATGAGGAATCACAGAGACTGGCCCTGAGCCATGTCCTCAGTGCATGCTGAATACCTGGCATGCAACGTAACAGCAAAACTAGCAGTTCCTCATTTAGGGACACATGTCAACAGGTGTCAAACACTGTATTAAGGCAAAGCCTGCATTGCAGCCATGGTGTGTGAAGGTCACCTGTCCAGCTGTCGTTTTGAATGTCCTGGGCTTGTCATGCTGGACTGGGCTGTGCTGGTCTGTGGGGCAGTGGCTGGCTCATCTGAGTGCGAAGTGTGTGAGTGTGTCTTACAATAAAAATCTTAACAGAGGAACTGCAGTTCACTTGCTGTACCTATTGTGGTTAGGACATTCGTGTCTTTGTGTCATTAAGTAGTGTTGTTTGCTTATGTAGATACATGCTCTGTGACAGATTTCATAAAAGCATTACTTACTGTCCTGGTTTAGGACAAATTTGAGAGGAAACCTCCAAATGGGGTCTCTCCAGGAAAAAGAACAGATTCAAGCTGCCCCTCCCCCAACTGGTTCCGAAAAAAAATTTCCTTGAAGGAAAGTGGAAAAAGCTGTTTATTTAACAAGCAAAATATCCACAAGTATAAAAATGGAATAATATTAAACAATGAAACCTCTCGCTGTTCAAAGAGATGGCAAATCCAGGAAAGTCCTTGCCGTGAGGTGCAGCTCGGCTCGCTCAGTCCCTTCTCAGTCTCTCAGGCGCTGGAGAGTGCCGAGGCCCAGGCCCCAGTGGGCCACAGGCGTGAGCTCCTGGGGTGTGCTGGGTTTTCAGTTCAGAGCAGGTTTGAACAGATCCAAGGAAAAACAGAAAAAAAGGAAACCACNTTCTCCTCTTTGCTCTCAGAACCAGTCTTAAAGGTGCAGAACTTAATATATAACATAAACAGAACACACGATTTGGGGATACAGGCATCATAAAGTCACCCCAGGACACTTACATACTCCAGAAGAAAATATGTGACGTTATTTCTCCATGTAGTAAAAGAAAATCTGTGGTTAAAAAGAAACAGATTTCTTCTAAAAAGGAAGCATTTTTTCATAGATTAGAAGCAGATTTATTGCGGTGCATACAGAAAATGTCTGAGAGCACTATAGACAAAAAATGTCGGGGGGTTTATCCTTTTTTTGCAAAAAAGAAAATAAATATAATAAAATTACAGATGCATACAAAGCCATCTGAAAGTAGCTTCTAAGTTTAACTGTGATGTGAATCATTCTATTGTGTGCAGGTCTTTAGAAGAACAACTGGAAGACTAGTCATTGTGGTCAAACGTTTCCTAAGTAAAAGCAGTATCCTCTAAGAATTTGTTGTTTTCATAAGAAATTGAATATGTGTTCTATACCATATGGGGAAAATCATTACTATCTTGTTTGTATACCTACCTATGAAAAACAAGGACCATCTTCAGGCTTGCTGTAATGGTTAAATTAAAGCGCTCATTTCAGTGCTTTACACTACTATCCACCAAATAATGTGAGAGAGGAAAGATTATTAAGTCCACTTATGACTAAAAGGAGGAAGTTGTATATAAAAATTCACTAAAATTGCACAACAGACACATGAAAGAGTATAGCAGATGGTGAACAAAAACCCTCTTCACACAATATTTTGGGTTTGAATGTAATTGCTGGAAATCTAGCCAGTACAACTGTTTATCAAAAATGTGCAGTGACTGTAAGAGAAGATAAGTGTGATAATTATGAATGTGATTGTTTGTGATACTTCAAAGGACGACCAGATCATTAAGAGTTTGCCAAGAACTACTGCTGCACAACCCTGTTCAGCATCAGGTCTTCTTTCATATAAGGAAAGGCAAGCATCTGGGAAGCTTAATTTGAACTGTACTTTCTATATGGAGAGAACAGAAGAAAACACTTATTTCACACTGTGATGTTTGGCTTATAAGCAATTCTTGGTGTGCCAGTAGTAACAAGCATAAATGTAGAGTCAATATTGTAAAGCAGGAAGAAGTGAATGCTGACATGTTTACAGCATACCAGACTGTATTTGAAGGGTTTGGGTGTGTTCCAGGAAAACAAACCATAAAAATGAACTCAAATGTTACACTAGTAGGAAAGCACTGGAGAAAGTAATGGTGACATTACAAAGCAAACTAGAAACACAGCTAAGCTCTATTGGAGAACTGCAAGTTAGAGAGTTGCAGAGACTGAAAGGCAATTGCTGATAGATCTGAAGTAACTCAGAAAAATATATTTTGATCCTTGTAAATATAACTGTGCCTACAAGATAATAACAGTCTTTGCATATTACTAGTGGAAAAATAAGCAGTAGAGAATGGAAAATTATTTACACATTTATGCAGTATTAATAGTTTCAGTATTTCTCTTGGCCAAAAATTCAGGAGCAGAAAGGAATGTGACTGTACACTTTTGACAAGTATTTTAGAAAAATGTTGATTTTCTAATCAACAATTAGTGATAAATGACATCATTCCAGCCTTTTACAGAGATGAATACAATCATGCATCAAAATGTCAATACATGAGAAAGTATGGGAGGTGCTAATACTTCTTTTTAAACAGTTGAACACAAAGGGTTTGTTTCCTCTAACAAATTGGATTAAAATTTCACATTGAATCATACTTTCTAATAGCATAAATCCTGTCTTCGCTAGTATTTTACAAGTATGATGCCTGTTTCTCAGTACTTGTAATGCATATTCAACACAGGTAGCTCAACAACATAACCCTATAAAAGAAAGGAAAACATAGTGCTGTGTTTGGCTCTGGTCAGCTTCATCAGTGTATCTATAAGAAAGAGATGAATGAACATGTGAATTGGAAGTCACTTGGAGTCACTTTTAGAAACACTTTGATAAGAAATGCTCTACCACCAATATAGAGAAAGCAAGTTACCACTACAGAAATGCCAAATGAAAGCTGGATACAAGCCATGGAAGTGTTCAAAGGCAACAGATGTCTTTTTCAGAGCATATTTGCATTATGGAAAAAAACTTGAGCATGGAAGTCAAATCATAGAGAATGTTTGCATGAACAGTTGGGACACATTGTAGTATATTCTGTGTCACCTTGACTGATCTGTGATCTTTGTTTCCTCTAGATGTGTACCAATATGACAGAGAGGAAATATTGGCCAAGCAACACTTTAGCCACAATAAATACTAAAACATTACAGAAACACATCGCAACTTAAAATTAATATTGTCCCTCGACAATATTATAAAACATCTATTTTAGTGGAGCTCCATATAAAAAGATGTAATTGACCTACCTCAGTGGGTTATCTTCCAGTATACTTTCATAGAGTCTTTGGCCATTGAAGACATACCTGTATTTTTCAAATGTGGCATTTTACAGTGAATGAAAAGCATAGAGGTAGCAGGTCAGGAGCTGTTAGTTAGCTCAAGAGAGAAATTAGTATGAAGATGTGCACCAACACACTACTCACTGTTCTCACCCCATGCTTCTTTCTCCTTAACAGTAAGAATGTCCTAAGTTTCACCTTGAAGCTCTGTCATTACATCTTTCCTGTATTCCTTCATCATGTCTGGCCCACATCAAACCATACTCATGGCTGGCCCCTATCAAAGTTTGTAGCATAAATAACCACTCCAGTTGCTTCATTCATTGGTCTAGTAAGTCCATTAATAGTTTGGCATGTAATATTAAACAAAGCCATCGCCAAATTACTACTCTCCATTTCAGAAATTACCTCAGATCATGGGTTTTCCCCAGTGTATACAGAATTTTCAGTAAGTGTTCATTGCTTTCCTTTGCTATCAACTTCACTCTACTGTCACATCATGAAAATAACACCTGCCTGTCAGGTTCACGATGTCATCTTCCAAGACTGTTCAGCTTTATAACATCACGCTATATCTCTGAGTTTAAAATACTACAAGGTAACAGTCTGGAAACATCTTTTTGGACCTGATATGCAATAATGCAGAAGTTTCAGCAAGGATGAAGGGAAAAAGTGCTCACAATGATGGTTATAATGATCTCACTAATGTATTTAATAAGATTAGTAAATCATTAATGTATTCAATGATTTACCAATGTATTAGTAAGTGTGTAGAGCAGAAATGAAACTTAATTTACGTATTGTTACAGTTTCCTCCATCAAATGTGGTTCCATTGCAAAGAAAATATCTGATTTCCCAAAGAAAGCTAGTTCTGTTCATTCTCACTTTCTAGTATATCAAATTACAGATCAGAATTGTACTCAAGCACTTGACAATCCCAGGAAGAAAACTGCAGGATAGCAAAGGTAAAGTTTCAAAATTGTGTCTATGACTTGGGAAGCCAATGACCTCCTAAACAATACAGGCACTACTAAAAAGCTTCACTCTATCCTCCTATTCTTTTTGTATGCCAAAGTAGCCAGTATTGCTTTATGTAAATCTGTGCTTGACCTCTTTCACTTTACTGTACCTGGGAGTCAAATGCATTGGTCAAAGTTTCTGGAAGGATATATATAACACTCTATGTCTGATTTCTGGTGTTTCTCCTCTGATTTTCATATGATAAATTAATTAAATTGGTGGTTATATTCTCTTTATCTAGCAATAAAGCTAGTAAGAAATAAAACACAGTGTAAGAATTTATTTTAAAGTAATTAGTTAAAAATTTCCTGTTGTCTTTTTAAAAATATTTATTAGTCTCAGAGGGCTAATGGTGTCATACTGAACAGAGACACACTGATGGTGTCAATATTACCAAGGGCAAATGAAGAGCCTGACTCCAACTTAGTATTGACACAATGTAACCTGACTAATAAAATAAAAAACTAATTTTAAAAATAATTTACCTCCTGTAGACCTTAAAATGGATTTTACTAATGAAAACTAGCATGTATTTTCCTGGTATGTGAAGCAAATGAGACTGTAGAAGCAAGTATATGTTGACAAGGGCAAATAAAATGTCCAATGAGATGGTCTATCCAGTTAGAAGTAATTTTGGACATTGTCTCTCAGTGTTTAAACACAAGGGTTTTCTACTGCAACCTAAGCAAATAAACCCATAAATTGTTTATTTAGCAAGATGCTCATTAACAAGTCTACTCACTAGAACTGTTCTCTAATGATCAAAAATGTTGCTTCCCATGACAGAAAAGTGCTCTACATTATTCGCAATTGGTGACGAAGACAGACTAAGAATTCAGTGAACTCTGTTGAAGCACCCAGCACAGCTCCTCAACCTGACTTTTCCAGCACAGAATATTTAACAAGTCATAGGCAGAAACATCCACCTGCAGAGATGTGTTTTTATAATTGTAGCGGTGTGTTACCCAAGATCCACGTGTTCCGGATCTCCCCAAGTCTTGCGGGGTTTCTGGCTAACCCTCGAGAGTTCCAGGGAGAGCAGCGAGGGATAGAGTTACACGAGTGTCAATCTGGCTTTTCCCACACTCCCTCTCCTTCGATTGGTAAACTAACTATTCCCTTCCCCTTGCTCTGCCCCGAGGGATAAAAGAGAGATGGTGGGCGGAGGGACGGGACGTTCAACCTAAGTTTCCGAGAATGAACATCGGTGTCTGTTGCAGTGTGTTCCACGTGTTTTGGATCTCCCCAAGTCTTGCGGGGTTTCAGGCTAAACCTCGAGAGTCCCAGGGAGAACAGCGGGAGATAGTTACACAAATGTCAATCTGGTTTGATCCACACCCTCTCTCCTTCGATTGGTAAACTAACTATTCCCCTCCCCTTGTTCCGCCCCGAGGGATAAAAGAGAGATGGTGGGCGGAGAGACGGTCTCTTTCCACTTGGGTTTCAAGGAATGAACATCGCTGTCACTAATGGAACTTAATAAAATCGGGACCGAAACCTAAGTGGAATTGCGCATCTTTTCCTTTACCTCGTCCGGGATCTGCAAAGAGGAGCTCAGAAGGTAAAATACTAACTTTCTAACTTGCTGAGGGACGCTGGGCGCTTCTCGTTCCTGCTCCGACTGCGGCTTGTCTGGACTTGTCCCAGCCATGTGGACTCGGCTAGCCGTGGACGCTGAGAAGC